>ML179240.1:116885-148630 GCA_004369135.1 Dendrothele bispora CBS 962.96 | reverse complement strand
TGAAGGAAATTGCACACGCACCTCAAGAAATACCAGAATCGGGACTTGGCAACGACCTCGTTAGGCGCAAAGATGCGCATGCGGTAAATTTTGGGAGTCGGGTTCGACTCAGTGGGCAAATGACGACCGACGATCTGGTATTCTTGGAAGCCCATTCTGGAAAAGTAAAAAACAATCAGCCTCCGAACCAAAATTTGAAGCGTCATCCAATCCTCTATCAGTCAATCCAACCCGTTTTCCGTCGAAAAAGTCCCAAAAAACGCAACGAAAGATGTATTTCCAGCGAGTACAAAAAAGACACCACAGAATCGAAGAAAACGAGCACGAACCTTGCTGGATTGGGGACGACTTGAGGTTGAGGAATCGGAAAGCAGAGGGGTGGTCAAAAGTTCTGTGGATTTGAAAAGCACGTGACAGGTGTGTGTAACTCCTTCCAAATCTAGCTATCAGAGAGTTGGTTAACTCCAGTCATGTCATCTGCTCCTCGGAAACAAGCTCCTCGTCTGGCACGTCCAGCTGCTCGTTACTGGAAGGGCAAGGCTCCAAAGGGCGTCAATGTTGAAGAATCCGACTCCGATGAAGACGAAGAAGTGTCTCAAGTAGAACAGGATGGAGACATTCTCGTTGGTGGAGAACAAGATATTGTTGCTGAAGACGATGAAGAAGACGAAAACGAGATGCCTGTACATGAGGAACGGGGAAAAGCTACCAAGGCTATGAATATCACGCTAAAGGACGTCAACATCTCAAAAGATGGCAAAGTCATTGTTGCAGGTCGAGAGGAATCTGGCCGGACTGCTATGGAAGAGGAAGAAGAAGACGGTAAGCCTATGTAAAGCGCGGATTTCTTAGGTTGAACTTGTTATGATATAGAGTCTGAAGAATCCGAGGAAGATGATAAAGCGCATGTTGTCAAGCAAGAAGAGTCCGAGGAGGTGAGTAGATTCTTAATTCTGTTTCATTCCGTCAATTTAGAAGAAATCAGTCTAGTGAATACGAATCTGAATCCGAAGAAGACGAAAAACCAAAGGTTCAATTCAGACCTGTATTCGTTCCAAAGTAAGTCATGGTCTTTGTCGGTTATGAATGCTTCTTATGTGTTCGCAGACGGAATAGAGTGACTGTTGTAGAACGAGAGAAAATTGCTCAGGATACGGAAGAGGCCTTGAAGAAGAAAGAGGAGGAGCTTGAGGAACGTCGGAAACAAAGTCATGACCTCGTCGCCGAAAGTATTCGCCGAGAATTACTTGAAAGTAAGTTCGTACGAGACACAACGTGGGCATTACACTTATGTTTACTTTCACAGAGGAAAAAGAAGAAGAAGTGCCCGATATCGATGACACGGATGGTTTAGACCCAGCCGCTGAATTCGAAGCTTGGAGGTTACGCGAGTTAGCTAGGATAAAGAAGGAGAAGGAGGAAGAGATTCGCAGGGAAGAGGAACGAGCAGAAATTGAGAGACGGCGTGCACTACCGGAGGAACAGAGGTTGAAAGAGGACCTTGAGAAGGCGCAAAAATCTCGGGACGAAAAACCCAAGGGTCAGCAAAAATTCTTGCAAAAGTATTGGCACAAAGGTGCTTTCCATCAGGTTTGCTTCGGTTCCTTGTGCATTTTTTGTCGTGATCTTATTTTCGCGTATAGGACGAAGAAATTCTCAAACGACACGACTTCACTGAGGCAACAGAATCTACGGTCGACGTATCAGTTCTTCCGAAAGTCATGCAAGTCAAGAACTTCGGTAAACGAAGCCGGACAAAATATACACATTTGGTCGATCAAGACACTACTCTACCCCGTGATGGCGTTGGTGGTCTTGCATCTAAACCAGGTGGGAAATCTACCGACGTTGGAGGCTGCTTTGTATGTGGTGGCCCACATCTGAAGAAAGGTGTGTATTCTATTATGCACAGGGTTGTCTTAGGCTCATACATTCACTAGATTGTCCTCAAAATACTGGTCCTCTCACTCGATCAGTCGGCACTGGAGCCAACAATGCGCCGTCAGGATCATCTCGCCAGTGGGGTACATCATCACGAAACAAAGATTCATGGAGGGACCGAGAAGATGACGAGGTTCGAAATCGAGGCTGGAGAGATGATCGTGGAGACTCGAGGTATAAAAATTCGTACCGGCCTGGTTCCCGGTCTCCATCTCGTTATGACGGAGCCAGGAGACGACAATCAAGGTCAAGGTCGAGGTCAAAGTCGCCTCCGCGGAGAAGAGACGATAGGGAGTACAGGAAGGGACGTAGACGTTCCCCGGAACGTTCGAGAGACGATGAACGGATAAAGAGACAACGGGTTGAGTAGGTACTAGTCACGTGTATGCAAGCACAGCTTCGGAGTCGGGACTCGGGAGTCTCGGGATTCGGGAGTGTCTCGTCTAATAATCTATACTCCGATCCACGTGTTATTATGTCAATAATCGTATCCGTGAATATGGCATGTTGTCAGAAAAATTCGTACCTGCGTTCCCATCACACCTTGATATTCGACCACCAACAACTTCCCCGAGTGTCATATGCCTCGGATTGTCAAAGTAGCTGTTGTGGGCAGCGGTAAGCATTCCCTAGGTTGTCCACTCCTACCTATCTGAGCTTCGACACATTGCAGGTCTTGCTGGCCTGACCGCTGCACACTTGTTGTCCGATTCTATAAACCGAGATGTATTGTTCGATGTCCATCTCTTTGAAAAGGCGCGTTTACACACTCAGGTTTGGTTCTAAGTCTCATCTATTCTTTGTTTTGTGTTTTTCAATAGACTTCCACTGTAGGCATGGACTCGTCCTCAATATCTTTACCCAATCCAGGAAATAAGCAAGAATGGAGAGTAGATGTACCAATGAGGTCTTTCCAAGGAGGTGAGCAATTCTGTGACCCTCCGAATCAGAATGATATTCTTATGCTTTCTAGGCTATTACAAAAAAGTAATCTCTCTCTATAAATATCTGGGCGTCGGATTCAAGGAGACAGACTTTTCATACTCCTTCTCGAACCTTTTTTTGTCTGGCAAAGCTGGCTCAATCATCACGAACATGATCTATAACGGTGATTCCGGACGTGGCGGTGTCAGCATGCCATCCACAAAACGAGACGCACATGCAAAGGAAGCGAATTACTTGATCCGTAGAGTGATCTGGGCCTGGACGCGTCTGTTGTTCGGTCTGTGGGCCCTCCAAATTCTCTATTGCTATGTTCGACTCTTGTTTCTATCAATTCCATTCATGCGTTCTTCACGAATAAGAACTATGACTTTCCGTACATGGGCTAAGGAGACTGTACCTACCGGTCGCATAGCTCGATGGACCATGCTGAATACCGCCTGGATCGATTTTACAGAAAATGTGATGCTGCCGCTATTTTCTGCCGTGTGTACCGCTCCTCTGGAAAGTGTTTTCGAACATCCCATGGAAGAATTTTTAGGCATGTTTCCACGCAATCACTGATGACTGTTATTTAACATTCATCCCTGGTACAGACTATATTTGGGTCACTCTAGGTTCACATCACTACGTCGCATCTAACGGTGTTCAAGAAATCGTATCAAAACTCGTGGCCAATGTGCCGCATGTCCATCTGTCGTCGCCAATCTCGAAAATCTACATAGACACCGACAACCCGTCGTTGGCTACCATTGAATGCTCTTCTTCATCTGGGACAACCTCTTATTCGGGTTTTCATCACATCATCATGGCTACTCAGGCGAACAAAGCTATACCCTTACTCCAATCTCTCTCTTCTTCTCTACCTTCCAAAGTATTTAATACTAGACGTCACGCTATCGACGAACAGATTGCTTGCTTACAACGGTTTGCTTATACGCCCACGATCGTCGTTAACCACACAGACGACTCTCTTTTACCAGTTGACGTTCGCGATCGACGCGACCTCAATCTCATCTCTGCTATCTCCGAACCTACACCGACTCAACCCAATAATCCTGACAAGACCGACAATCAATTATGTTTACCACCCATTTATACGATGGCTACACATGTCCTCGAACCTCCAAAGGGTTTTCCTGCTCACTTGCCTACGGTATTCCAAACTACGAATCCTATAGTCGAAATTCGACAAAGCCGAGTATTGAGCGTTGCGCGCTTGGAGAGGGCTGTTCTGACTTTGGATGCGAAACAAGCGTTGAAAGGGTTGCAGACGGAGGTTAGAAGACCTTGGTGGGGCATGGGACAAGGGAAGAGCCAACTCGGAAGATTGCAAGGAGCTGGAAGGTTGGAAGATGTCGAGGCAGTGGGTGTATGGCTATGTGGGTCGTTTGCATACTCAGGTATCCCGTTGTTGGAAGGATGTGTGGTAAGTGCGAGGAATGTCGTAGAGGAAGGTATCTGGAAGTGTGAAGGGTATAAGGGCCGAATCTATTGGTAGTCGTTGCTTGCTTATAATCTTTGTGGATATCGATCCACATGTTTTAATGCTGGAGTTAGCAATTGGGATTGGGATTCAGACTTCATGGACTGTGCATAAGTTCGAACACATTCAAAGATTCATTTGTGATATTGCATACACTGTAATCGTAGAGTTGGACAAGCAAGAGAAGGAGGATACATTTCTATCTACATTTTGATCATGAACAGATAGCGAACACGAATTTGCGAAACATCATAAACGATGTACTGGAGAAATCAATTATAAGTCAGATCAATAGTCACTTCCCGAGATGTAGTATACTGACCTCGTTATACTGAAGGTAGCCTTCATGGTCGACATTTTCACCTCCGCCATCGGGCATGTGACAGCCAATCAACTCATCGTCTCCAGTGGCCTCTCCGGCATCCTTCCATTTGGGTGGTTGAGTCCTTCCCAAGCCTTTAGTGGCCCTGTAGAACGGTTATCAGTTCACCAATGCGTAACAGAAATGGGAAGAAATAACAAACCTTTTACCATTTTGCTTACAATTCTCTGCCGCATTGTATTCCTAGGAACGATACAGCACCAACGCGATAAACAAGCAAGGAATGTCTATGAAAAGATCATACTCACAGCATTGTAGAGCTCGTAGAACGGTTTGACCGCAACTTCACAAAGCAAAAGGATACCAATACCTCCACTCATGCTATACGAGATGGAATCAGCGGGATTTTATAGACAAAAGTAAGAAAAACTTGCCTGGGATAACAGTATCCAGCAGACTGAATAAAGGGTCAGACAGAACAGGACTATAGAGCATTCATAATACATACTTTTGACATCATCTATGGGATCGTTAAGTCAGTACCAAGTGAAACAGAAAGCTTGAAAAGTACGCACGTCCGCAAAGTAAACACCCTTTCCGAACATGTAACCATTGACGGGAGCTGTTGGACGAGAGTGAGCCGGAAAAAAATAATAACGATGAGAACAACTCTACTAACCTTCCGGAGGGGCGATACGTAAACCCTGCTTGAGGATACCTGCAACACGACAGTGAGTATGACGAAGGATAATATAATAAAATAACTCCTAGAAGTAAGCACCTGCAAAGTTGGTGGACCTAGAACCGTGCCAAAGCAACATTCGCTCTCCATCAGGGAGAGAGTCGTAACCAGCCTTGGTAAACGCATCGGTCTCGGAGCCTCTGAGGGTGCGTAAATTACGAATAAAAAATCAGAATTGAACACATCGACACATGATTTATCATGTACCTTTCGACACGATAGATTTGTTGAACGTTTGCTTTAATATGGCTATGAGTATGACCATGGGTGTCTCGTGCATATGCAGCGAGAACTTCGAATTCTTTTGACTTGTGGTCGAGCGGTTCCATCTTGGTGAGCGCAAGTGAACGGAATTGATGATCGAGAGGATTCAACGGGTTGCCATCCTCGTCAAGAAGGTGACTAGATGTAGAAGAAATGAGCTCGGAGGTAATTTCCTACATTAGGGTGTCAGCTTCTACGATATTGAAAGTAGGACGTAGGTTGTTACTAACCATATCTCCAAGGGCATCGACGAGCTCGAGTTCCTTTTTCAAATGAGGTTCATTGGAAATGATGGGAAGCCTGTTGCGCCCCGAAACATGAGGGATGATGCTAGTATACGGGTGAATATAGTCTGTTACTGCAAGGAGTGGCAGAAAGCTTACGAATAATATTGGTTACTCAATGCTTCACAGGCTCTCTGCACGGTGCCGTGCTCTTTGACAATATCGCTGTTGGGGTCAGAAATAGCTTCTGAGAGAGACTGTAAGTAATGTTAGGTCGCGTTTATACAAAAGTCTAAATGAAAGAACACACCTTGAGAGCCGCAAATCCCTTGAGAATGGTTGCCTTTGACAATTTCCCTAGAAGAAAATTGATTTACGTAGTGGGAGAAAAGCCAAAACACCCACCAAGAGGAAGTTTGTTGGCGTCGTAGTTCATAGAGGACAAAGTGGCATCGATGTAGCTAGGATTTCATGTAAGGATAGTGAATCTGAGATAATGAGAGAAAGACGCACCTTGTGTTGAAAATCAGACGGGCAAATTCCTGGGAGGATGTAAAAAATCTAACTCATTTGCATTACGATTCATGAGACATACCTGAAGCGCCGGGTGAAGCTTAGAGTTCGGAATAACGACGTCTTCTTTGGAGCTCTTGGGCTTGCCGGAGCTGCCTTCAGCTTTATCATCTTCCTCTTCGTCGTCAAAGTTACGTTCTATGATAAAAGTCAATTTACACTGTGGTCGACACAATTTTGTCAGATAAAGAGGTACCAAGCCAAACATATTTTCCTGAACAAACGCCATGAGTTCGGAGAGCTAGAAAGTGACATTCAAAACCAGACCTTTCTTCGGCACCATGCCGACACGCTGCTCCCAATTGACACCGGCCTTACTTTTGAATTGTTTCTTGAACTCGTTGACGGCAGTAGCGGGCGGGAAGGGACCCTATTATGGGCCCAGTGAGAGAGGATCGAAAGAAGTGGAATTAGACACTAACTTTATTCATACTCTGACCGTTTTCTCCGACACGACCCCAACGAGTGTAGAGCACGCAGCTCGAGTCGTTCCCAACGGGGTGCAATAGCTGCAACACGTAAAATCTGAACACGTTCGTCAACCTTGGGTACTGAGAAATATAATTGAACATTCGCACTTGTTCTTATTGTCACCGACGTCGGTTTGGTTGAGCATGGCATCCCAGATACCCTCTGCATTGGAGTACACTTGGTGGGTGTCTAAGAAATTTCAAAAGGGTCAAAGTCAGAATACGAACTTTTGTGCTGATGTATGAGAAACTATACTGACCGACTTTTCCAGATCGAGGGTCCACAGGCGCAGCGCCTCGTTTCAGTACCTATAAGAACATGAAGACACGAAAAAACGCGTTCGACACGTTGATTGTGGACATACCGTGACCATCTTTTTGTCGTCTTTCTTGTCATTAGTTGCATCTTCGTCGTCTACATCTGCATCGTCGGTGGTCTTTGCCTTTTTTGCCTTTTTGCTAGCGGGTTTGGAGGGTGGTGCTTCGTCCTCGTCATCCGAACTAGCGCGGGCACGTTTGCCTTTGGACTTGGACTTGGCCGGCGCTGGCGCTGGAGCCGCTGGAGGAGTAGCAGAAGCGGCAGCAGCAGCTTTGGCAGCGTTGCGAGCGCTAGTTCTTGTAGGTGCAGCTGGTGCTGAGCCGTCTGTGGAAGCTTTTTTGCGAGGAGGCATTGTGCTGGTCGAAGTGGAAGTTTGAACTTGAGAAGTTGGGGTAGAAGAAAAGGGGCGTGCTTTTATATAAAAGTCCCAGGGTTCAATATTTCAATTGGCGAGTCATTAGCTGCGAAAGGAAAGTACGCTCTCCCGACGGTACCGACGATTCCGCATCAGGGCGGAGGGCGCGATCGCTTGTTATGCATTCCGATTGGATTGCAATACTGAGTCACTGGGGCCTCCTGCGCTGGCGACATGGCATTGGTTCCCTTACGTCTATTGCGATCTTAATCAATCTAATGGTACATAAGTATATCGTAGACGGCTACTAATCAGTCTAGATCTGAGAATGATAACCAACAACAGAGGACGACTCAGAGACAGACATGTCTGGATTGGATACGGCGCCAGTATCACGTTGTGGTACAGAAGAGAGGGGCACGGCTAGAATGCTGGACCGGCAGGCGCGTCTAATTGGCCCAGCAGTCACACGACCGCGTATCGGCCGCATATATGCAGAACATGTCGAATGCCAAGCCAGGGGGCAACAGTTTCCTCTTCGACCTACGGTCTCAGGTCATATCTCGTATGAACTCTCCAACCGTCCCAAGTCCTACGGTTGTTGATCTCCAATCTCACCTCTACTCTTCTTTTCTCAGTCGCAGCACTGCGGATGTTGCACTCAAGGTCACAGGAACGTGGTCCGCCATCTATCGCCTTCATCGAGTCGTTTTAATTCAGGCTGTGAGTACGGCTGCGCTTGTCTGACAACGTCTGTTCTGAAATAGCTTGTACTACGTAGGGTTTCTTTCGCTCGCTTTTCACTGCCGGCTTTTCGGAAACGTCCCGTCATTGCGAAATCAATGTGGACTTGGACGATGTGAATATCACGAGAGGGGCTTTCGAGTGCGTCCCAATTTGTTCATATTACTGCTTGTGCACTCACTGTTTTTAGATTATGCATTGCTCGTCTATATGGAGGAGGTCCTACTCTGTATATTCACCCATCTCTTATTCCTACTTCCAACTCGCCCTTAACGCCCGGCTTTCCCTTTCCCCACGTTGATTTGTCATTCAATGCCCCAGACGGCCAACAACCTGCCACACCTCGCTTTTTAATCTCACTACTCGCTACCTCCTTGTATTTCTCAATACCCTCGTTGGCCTCCCAAGCTCTCTCCCTCATACTTAACACTATCGGCCCATACACCGTCATTCACTATCTTAATTTTGCTTTAGGAAACCCTGTACACTATGAAGAATCCCTCGAATCCGCAGTTGGGCTAGAAGACATCGCAGAAATACTGACCGAAGACGAGACAGAGTTCGAATCGGACTTCGACGATGCTTCCGAGTCTGTTCAAAAGGAGGCCATGGCTCCTTTACATACCCCTCGTCCGTTCCACTATGGCGCAATATCAGACAAGATTGGAGAAGCATGCGCAACCTGGCTTTCCAAGTGGGGGGTAGACATGTTTATGCATGAAGAACACGAGGCGCTCAAGCTTCTGGATCGCGATCCTTCGTCTTCCTCCGTCAGCGCAAGTGGTTCCATCGTTCGTTCGACCTCTTCGTCTTCGTCTCGACCTCGTGCTCAAACACTTCCAAGTGCTGTCAATTCATCTGAAGGACCTTCGTTTAGGAAACGAGTCATACCAGCCATTTGGATTGGTGATGGCCTCTCTCCTGCATGGATACGAGCTTTGATTTCTTCCGACTCGTTCTTTATTGATGATGAACGGGCCCGGTATGAGTTTGCCAAGAGGGTAATAGAGATCCGACGGAGAATGAAGAAATTAGGGGGAAAGACTTCGGAGGGTAAGGGTAAGGGCAAGGCGACTGACGATAGCTCGGTTGAGTTGGACGAGGCAGAGGAAGCCGAATGGAAGACTCTATTCGAGACGGGGATTTATTATGCGAATATGGTATGTCCATTTTTTATTTTTATACCAGGGTTCCTCATTTAAAAGCGACGCACAGACACCAGACGTATTTCTGAAGCTGTCCGACGACATTTCCCCAACGACTGGTAAACCTTACGTCCCGCTGTCCCTTTTACAAGCGGCTGGCTGGGACCATCTTAACCTTCGGCATTTAATTACTGAGAGGCAGAATTCACCGACGAGTTCACCAACAAGCGCATCTCCTACATCAAGTAGCCCCAGGGGTGATCTTGGCATTGGCGTCAATGGAGCCGATCTTATGTCCTCCAAGTCTCCGAGTACTGATGAGTCACCAAAACCGTACTTCTTGGTTGCAACCGACGAGTCTCTCCGGATTGGAGATACGATCAACGTTGGTGGCGTAAGCATCGTCGAAGGCAGTATTCACAATAACATCTCGATAGATCAGCTCTTTGCCAACTCTCATGCGGCCACGCGTCCGACTAAAGGAGACAAAGTGTCTATCACAGACAATGGTCCCAAGACTCCCGACGCACGAACGTTTTTCGGGTTAGTCGGGGATTCGCTGGTGGCGTCTTCGAAAGGGTTGAGGATTAGAGGTGCGGTGGATGACGACGTCAAGCTTAGCCCGAGTGCGATGGAGAGATTATCGAAACGGACGTATTCGCCTCATCCACCTTTCCGTTTTTCAGTCGAGTTTTGGGATTTGGAGTCTTTGAAGGACAAGCAACGGATGTATTCCAAGACGATTTGGTATGCGGGGAGTTTGTTTAACGTGTATGTCCAGGTCATTCGGAAGAAGGATAAACCGAGTGCAGGTGGAACGATACAACATCAGTTGGGGATTTATTTGCATAGGCAGAGTACGGTGGAGACTATACCACCGCGGAGTGCGCCGAACCCGAAAACGAGGAAGCAGGAGGAGGAAGGACATGGAGCTTTGTGCTTGAGTGGTGGATTGAGTGTTCAGGAAATGAAAGGAGGAGGTAATTCACAGACAAAACCGACTCATTGTCATAGTCCTTCGTTACCCCCCTTGTCGCCGTCTACGTCCCGTTATATTTCATCAGACTTCCGCCCAGGTACACCTCGAAATCTAGTTGGATCGTTACCCTCCCGACCAGCCACTTCGAACTCGATGATGCATTCGTCTTCCCCTTCTGGTCTGCTTTCTTCCCCGTTATCGTCGTCCTTACCCAGTTCGTCTTCTGGTCTTCCAAACACGTTGGGACGATCACAAAACTCTAGTCTAGGTCGTTCTTACAACAACCTATCTTCATCAGCTTCTTCCTCTTCGTCTCATCTCGCTAGTAGTTCCAGTGTCGGTGGTGGTGGTGATATCCTTCCATATGCCGTACCTTCGCCTTCACCTTCTCCTCAACCATATAGGGATCCGAGAACAGTCGTATCGGTTTATTTTAGCGTTCTCTGTTCGAGTCCTACGGGAAGTGCACAGACGCAGTTTAGAAGTGGACCGGATGTGTTTAAAGTTAGTCAGAGTTGGGGTTGGAAGAGTGGTGGGTTGTTGAGTGTGAAGACGACCAGTGAGGAGAAGGATAAAGGTGTTGCTTCTGGTAGTAGTGGTAGTAGTGGCGGTGGCGGTGGCGAGCGCTTGGATGTACCGGGGCGAGAGGTTAGTTTGCGTGCGACTGTGTTGTTGGGGATTGTGTGAGTGGGATTGTATATCTGGATATTATTTTTGTACGTGCATATACATATAAGTAATCGTAGTCTTATCACGTTGACATGCAGATGTATCTTGTGACTGTTTGATGTCTTCAGCATTATAGAATCAAGCTAGATCGGATTCAAGGTTGTTATTAAAGATAATCCCACTATGCTTATATCTTCACGAACCATTCTGTATATCTTGCCCCGACCTCAAAGATTCCCTCTTTAAAACTCACATCTGTATTAAGGCGATTAAGGAATCTTACGGAATGACTAGTCCCCCTTCATCATATATGTAGGGGTGGACAGACGCGTGGCGTATAAACCGTTGAGGTCATTACTAAGTAGCTACCCGTGCAATGCACGCAAGAGTCTCATCATCTTCTCTTCGGTCGGACGGCTTCGAGGCTCCGGTAGTACAAAACGCACAACACACGAATGCAAGCGTCGAAAACCCTGCTGTGTAATTGACAACTACCTGCAAAGGCTGACACAAAGGCTGAGGTAACGTATGAATTAAATTTTGCATTGTACTGCTACAAAGATACATAGCTTTTTTTAATTCTCATTTATTCGCCGTCGTGCATTATTCTATCAGGAAGCTGGGCAGACCAGGAAGTGGGTCACTTCCCATTTCCTGAGAGCTCAGCCTTTTCGGGGAACATCTAGAGGGCTTAGATATGTAGTTCAAGGCCTTACGCAACTGTCAATGTCGACTGTTGATGACTGCGAAGCCTGATCAGGAGATACGCGAAAATTGATGGGTGTGGGTAGGCGATGACACCCAGTGAAAATCGACACTGCGAAAATCTGCAATAAGTGGTGAAGATCTGATGTAAATATGCAAGAATCTGCGCCGCGTTGGGTAGGCTGCTCAAAATCTGAGAAAATCTGAGATCAAATCTGAGTTTCAAACTTTTCAAATTATATAAGTAGATGAATCGATGACGCGTCAGAGACATTTTTTCGATCCTTTCCTAAATTCTTGACATGACTTGAGATCAGAAATACCTTCGACGTATCATAAATATCAACGTCACATTCAGCATCGACAATGAACTCACTTCTGCGAGTGCTTTTCCTCTCGCGACGCGAAATGTAACTTTTTTAAAGTTTTTTGCCGTTCGGCGTTCACTACACGACCACGTGATCTCAATATATGCTAAGTATCACGAGACGTGTAGTACCTACATATATATTGAGACTTCCTTCGTTCCCTTCGTTCCTTTCGTTCCTTCGTCTCTCTCTCGTCTCTCCGCTCTGGAGATCTCCTCCCTGCCCCCAGACTACATAAGACGTGCTCGAGTTCTATATCTATTCCCGCTCGTGATGGATGGATCATGGATGGAGGAGCCGGAGGCCCGGAGGGTTCTTTCCCATCACTGTGAGTATAACTTTATTCTTCGCCGTACCTGAATATATGCGCGATTTCTGTCGAGTCCCGCCTAGGTTGAGTCCGGCATGCAATGACCGAGTCAGTATATGCGCAATTTCTGTCGAACCGAGTCCCGCATACAAGGTACGTCTCCGCCACTTCTCTACTGCTATTTCTAACAAGAGTCCCCGGGACAGGTACAGCCGGAGCTAGAACCCATCGTTGTGAGTATAACTGCCGTGGATTCCATTGATAACTTTGTTTTAGCTCAATATATGCGTGATTTTCATTGACAAGGTATGTCAGTCATTCAACGCGTCTGTTCCATTTTGTCGCAGCATACACCTATAGATTTGTGGAGAGTCTGCGGTGAGTCATACTTTTTCTTAGTTCCTACGGAGAGAATTGACGAAATTATCTCTCTGTTTTACTTTACCCAACAGTTGTTTTGTTCTAGACAATGACGACGACGGATGGACTGCCGTGTGTGTATCAAAAGGGAGTTAGAATGGCTTTAGTAGATAGGCGTATCACCTGTGTGTCCCAACTAATACATCTAATTAGATAGGACCACGGGACGTGTGGTCCGGTTGAGTTTGATAGGATAAGATAGACCTACCGATAGTGCAATAAATATGGATAATTTTTAAAGATTTAAGGACTTGAGTCGTGTTATTGAGACGGTATAGAGGTGGGAGCGCTCCCTGACGGCACATCGGCTGCCCCGCATGATGTAATGGCCGCTCCCGGATGTCCGCCAGGCCCGCTCATTGTGTCGGACAGTGAGCGCGCTCCTTCCTCTAAATAAATCGCAAAAATTCTTTAAAAAATCATATATAATGCTACATAGTATACAATGGCATCAGGGTACATTAAAAGAGTCCGTGTTTCGTGTATCTAGCGCTACTCTCATAATATTTTCGGCCTCCTCAAAGTCCTCATTGGCTTCTTCCTCCTCTACATTGGTGGCTTCGTCCTCGCTGTGTTCCTGTCCGTCCGACCCAGTCGACTCATTGCTCCTAACGCGCGGCAGCTTACCTTTTCTAGAAAGCTTACCTATACCCGGCCGCAGAGTACCTGAGAAGCCTGGTAGTTTGGCAATCTCATGGAGCCGTTTCCAGTGCAGGTCGTAGAAACGTTCTCGGCGACGATGGTAAACCAAGACTTGATAGGCAAGGTCTGGGTCGGTAGGAGCCAATTCCTCGGCCTTGGTAAGCAGAAAGTTGTCTTCATCGTCGAGGTACGTGGCAACGCGTCTAATTTCCATGTTAAGGCGCTCAATCTCTTCACGAGCACGGACTATCTTGAAGTATCGGTCCATTACCATACGTACATGAGGTTCTGCCCACCGCTTTCCCCGAACGTCCTGCCTAACATCCCGTAGCAAATCAAAGTCGGCGAGGAAGGTGCACTCGACCACCTGTTCCCAGTCAAGTTGCCGACGAGGTGGTTTGAGAGCAGCTGCAGCGGCATTGAAGTTAGTGAGGGCTGTCCTTATGGCCTGGGACCGAGCTTGTAGAGCTTTGCCTATATGCTTCCGGAGCTTGTATCCTAGTAGGTATAGGGGTTAATACTTGTCAGCCTATGAGTATCAAGGTTATAACACACCTGTCTGGGACATGTTCATTCTAGTTAGCTCAAACAACCGAGTGACGACGAGGCTCTCAAGCTTATCCACACATTTCTGGTACTGGGCCATCTCTACCCGCTTCTTGGTATCCTCCCACTCCAGTGAGCCTGGCACCCATCGCCGTGCAACTCCCAACTTCTGCTCCAGCAGCTGGCACTGGGTTCGAAGGTCCTCACGAGTTTCGAGAGCATGCCGTCATTTTGTCTCGAGCCCACGGGTAGTTCCAGCTGCAACGTTTAGGGGTACTCCAGCCGGGCGCTCGGCAACCCATGCTTTCGTTGCCTGCTGGAGTTCAAAACTTCAAAGCCTAGTCAATAACGAAAGCATTTTCTGAATGTAACATGACTTACTCTGCTTTCTCTAGCCCTACTAGAGATTGATAGTATTCCATTTGCAAGGTTTCTTCAGTGGGCTGGCGCTTTAACCCAGTAAGGTAAGCTTTCTCCTCAGCCAACCACTCTAGAAATCGGGACTCGCGATCAATTCCCAGACCGCGCATGTCATGGAGAAGGAGGGTGTATCCGCTACAAATCTCGAGGGCTTGCTTGTAGTTGTTGAGGAGAAAGGTTGTAAGTTGGGCATATGTTTCGAAGTCGTCCATATGCTCTGCGAAGGCCGCAATAGCTTGGCGCCGGTGGAAGATACTAGCATGGCGGACTGAAGAAGCAAGGGCGTTTGATTTTGAAAAGAAACGTTCGCACCCCTCCGAGTCTTCAAGGCCATTCCCTTCCACGTAGGTTCCCAGGTGGTCGGTCTGACACAGTCGACAGTGTGCGTGCCCATGGAAAGTACCTACTAGCGAGGTATATTGCTTTTCTCTCGCTTTAAGACCGATAGCGCTCTTTGAAATCGTCGTTTTGAAGCCGTATCCGATATCGTAGCCTACGGCAAGGCGTTCACCTAGGGTGTCGATCAACCTGTCGACGATAGCAAGGGCATACTTTGCCCTGGTTTTGTTAGTAAAATAACAGACAATATAGAAATAAGAAACGCACTGCTCCCCAGACTTGACCATGTCTGCAATTAGGAGAACGAACCCATGCCGGCAAAGGCATAGGAAAACTCCAGTCTCGTCGAACACTCCCCACATCGAAGCCGTTGCTTTATCGTTCATGTTCTTCCACCGTGGGCTGCAGGGGGTATCTTTTTCACTGAGCTCGTCAACGATGTCCTGCGACAACGCTTTCGAAAACGAGTCCACTTCTTCACGCGTCAAGTAGTAGTCTCCGCCACCTATGCGGGAGTCCATGCGCTCTCTTGAGGGGCTGCAGCCTGGCACTTCATTCCCCCCTTCGTCAACCGCGGCTCCTTTCCTATGGACTCTCTTCAGCGAATCGTTGCCGTCCATGCAACACATCATCTTGAACTTGAGCTCCTTTTCGCCTTCGAGATTGTATTCACAGGCAGGGCAGGCGTTTTCTAAACGCCAATTGGAACTGTTCCTCCCAAGAACCTTTTTGACGCGGGTCTTGATTCGTGAAAGAACGTCGAGGTAGAGGTCGAAGCAGATGGAAAACTGCTGTCCCAGATACGATCTGTAAGGAACGCCGTGAATGTCGCATAGCGTCTTGACAAACGGTTGGATTGAGAGCCGCGGGCAACGTAGAAAAAGGACACGGTAGTACTCGAGCGTTCGTGCAGTGACAACGACGGAGGGTTTACTAGGAGAGCAGGGAAACAGGCCTTGGCCAATGAGCGATGCCGGGTGAATGGATCCATAGTCTCTTTGAGCAGCAACTTGTCGCTCCATGCTGGCTATCAAACCGGTTAGCACAATCTCTATGGAGGATCGACTTGCGACATACTGAAGAGGTCAACCACGCGAATTTTGGTGAGCATACTTCCTTCTGGGACCTCTTCGTCGAAAGTACTTGTACCCAGCCCTTCATCGCCGAGCTTCCTACTCCAGGCCATATAATTGCTGACCATTGCGTCGATATGGACCTCAAATGCTAAGGTCCGGCGCTCAGTGCGGTCCTGCCGGGTTCTGTAGTCGATGTACTTCCTGTAAAGTATTACCATAGCTGTTAGTAACAAGAAGTGCAAAGACCCACCTCCTTCCACCAACGTATAAAGACTCAAACAACGCCGATGCCTCACCACCTTCATGACTGACTTCAATAGGACGGCGTCCAGCTAGCACATCTCGTGCGTTGTGTTCGGTTCCGTCATCGTCCATCCAGCCTCCGTCATCATCAACGTCGACGTCCATAGAAGAGGACCGGTGCCGTGAATCCAAGGCGTCCGTACTACGAAGTAGCTCTTCACTAGCAGCTTGGGCCCGAAGCTGACGTATCTCCTTGGGTTTGTGTAGCTTCGCCTTGGGCGCTGGACCAGACGTTCCATGGCTTTCGTAGGGATTGACGAAACGTTGACGCTGAATGGCCGACTTTCCTTTGAGAGCAGTGAGACGTTGATTGTTACGGACCATTGTTAACGAGACGCGACAGTCACGTGGTCATGTACGCGTCAATAAACATTGATTAATTGATGATTATTCGTTGGTTTACAAACACTCATCCGAGTCCTGTAACGAATTATCAGGTATGTCTCCTTTTTTGTTGCACGTAGGCTTGCATCGCGCTTTCGATTGCTCGGCCATTCTCAACGTTGGCCCGGCGATTCGTCATGGTCCAATCCAGGGCCTAACGAAACACCGAGTTAACGCGTTGAAGGCTGAGCCCCTTTACCTTCACCTCTTTGTTGCCCGTTGCTGATTTTTATGTCTTCAACGTCTGTATTGTATACAGATGCATTCCAGGAAGGTGAGTCCTACTTAGCTAGACCTCACCTGGCTTCAATCTAATTACAAAACACTTAGTTGCGTGGGGGGAAGTCATATGGCGACATCCAGCCGCTTCTCCTCGACCCTTCAATCCAACTAGCACCTCTTGTGGAGCGTGCGTTTGAGCATGAGTACGACGACGACGCTGAAGATGAAGAACGCTGCAAAATACCCACCCCCTCCCCTCCGACCACTCATGGCAAGCGCAAATCGTCGGTTGATGAACACGGCGGTCTCGACGACGCGTCCCATGAAAACGCACCCGCTCTCAACCACACCTCTGAACCTAGCGATTTGTCCACCTGCAGCAACACCTACCGGAGTCGCAAGCGCCAAAGGAAGAAGGCCAAGGCCTATGCTGAAAGCGGACATATGGGTGGATACGGAACATCGGTGGCCTTGGACGGTTGCAAGCCGGTTGAAGTTTTACTGGGCGAGACCTTGAACTCTGCCACAGCCGCCGGTGGGTATGTTGGCGTCGACCAGTCCCCTCGAGGAAGAACCGTCGAGCGCTCTTTGGACTGGTTCAGAGAGCAAGGGTTCCAGGTGGTTGAGTGGGACGGCAGGTAAGCCTTGCCTTCACCTTCGCTGGTCTATTTTAACAAAAAGTCAGCTATTCCATCCCACTCGTTGCCTCCGACGGGCGTGTCGTCGGCGTAGCTGCCAAGAAGGTTCAAACACCGGATTGGCAGGCTGCTGTCGATGAAGCAGCCCACCTCATCGAACAATCGCGCCTGAGCAAGGATTGGGCCTTCAAAACTGCCGACCGACGGCATAAACGCGGCTCTGACTTTCCCGCAGAAGCATGCGGAATTTCGTACGGTAAGGGTCAGCCGAAGCCAATGCGTCTCTCAGGAGGAAGGGCTGGTTTGATGGCTAAACTCCTACAAAAGCCATGCTTCCGCCGAATAGCTCACTACCAAAGCGGTGAGTGATCCCATACACTTCATCCTTTTATTCACCGACTGACCCCATATCTAGCAACCTATGCTGCCTTTTCACCGACAAATTACCGCTACTACTTCGACGGCATGAAACGCCTTTCTGCAGCTCTACCCGAGTTGGAGCCGAACTTTCCCAATTCGGTGTTTGCCTGCCTGACGATCAATTTTGGACCGAGGACGAGGACGCATATTCATACTGACTCCAAGAATACGCCGCACGGCATGTGTGCAATCACATCCTGCGGTAAGTTCAACTACAAGCTCGGCGGTCACTTGGTGTTGTGGGACTTGAACCTCGTCATCGAGTTCCCCCCGGGCTGCACCATTCTTATCCCTTCGGCTCTTCTTCTCCATTCGAACATCGGCGTCCAACCCAACGAAACACGATACTCCATCACTCAATACACCGCGGGTGGAATATGGCGGTGGTTAGATGGCGGCGGTCAAGCTGAGGAAAAAATCAGGCAAACCGACCCTGCAGAGTTCAAAAGAGTCCAAGAGCGGAAGGCTGGTCGTCGAGAAGAGGTTTTGAAAATGTTTGTAACCTTGGATGAGATTGCGGCCTTAACTGTTACAAAGTAAATATATCAGATGTACTTTTTTGCTGTATACTAGTACCAAAACCAATGCATGCAAAAGTTGATGGATATGCACCTTACTTGTCGAAGTTTTCGTGAAATGTTTGATTCTTATTGGATGTTAAGGCCCGGCCCGTCAACCCGGGATTCATGGTCAATGTCGAAAACAACGATGACGGACAAAGGAGTTCAATTTCTGGAGAAGTGTTGTTGCGAAACGAATAAGAATCTATATAAGAGACCTACTTGCAAGTCTGGTGCATTTTCAATGAGTGCATTCTTTATGGTACACAAAATGACTTTGAAGTCGTTAAAGAACCTACATGATACCTCGTTCAAGATTAAAAAAAAAAAAAAAGTTCTCAGATCAACTTCTTGTTCATGTATGTTTTTAATCCATATAAATCGACAACAATCCTAAATTCTCAGCCCGAATTTCTTAGAATCTCATTAACAATACCCAGGAGAAAGTTGAAATTATCAATCTTGTCGCATTCATAGTAATTGGAAGTATGATACTTAGGAGCTTCTGATTATTTTTTGAGCTCTTTTCGAAATTATCCAAAAGTTCAGTAACTTTTCTCTTTTATTGGGACATGAAAATAGGTACATATAATTTTGAGTAACAAAAACAAGTATTTTCATCAATACAACTTCAAACGTCCGGTTTAGCCTCCAAAAAAATTTCATAAAATACTGTATCTTATTCTGAAAAAGATGAACTATAAATTTCTTGTGTACGTGAGGAGTACACGTTACTAGAGCCTTGTTCATGAGTGGATGGAGCAGGATGGACGAGGAGCACTTACCTTTTTTAGAAATTGGATTCATTGAAGCTTTCACTCGAAGTCCCGCTACCTCTAAGTCTGAGGATCCTATATTCTCACATCTGTTTGCGGGATATGCACTACTGATTTTTACAAGAACTCATGCAAACGAATGGGGCACTTTCTTGTATCGATTTATTCAGAACATGTACAAAAGATATTGGCAAAGTAAACAGAATTGTAATTAAATTAACAGAGAGGGATGATTTCAAAGGCTCACGGGAGCGTCACAACATTATGGGACATAAATTCATTAACAAAGAGGGCATCTGCATCTGCCTTGGTGTTAGAAACATGTACAGCACCACTCGCCCAATAGAGACCATCTCTCATCATTGCGTAACTAGTGCATAGTAAATATTCTCAAAGTTATGCAAAGAACGGAAGATAGACTTACTAGCCATAGTAGACGCCGGGTGCTACGCCTCTCGTTACAACAAACCAAGGCTCTCCTGTCAAAGGGGTATACGCCAGCAACTCAAGTATACCAGAGGTGCGCACAAGATCGAAGGACTGGTGGGCAAGGTTTGAGGATTGAAACCCTTTATATACGGCGTGACTATCCTGGCTAACGGAGGACAACACGGAGGACCTGGGGAGAGTTAAAAAAAGGCTATTGATATCAATAAGAAAAGTTCTGAATAACGTACCATTGCTTGAAGACGCCGATGCGTTTGCCTTTGTAAACTGCATACGCTTCCCACTTCTTAGGCTGCCTCTGAGCTCTGGGCGTTGTTACCGATGCGTGCCCTGAAGTGGATGGACCGGCCACTGGCAAATTGGTGGGAAAATGGCTGGTGTTGGGTTGGAACGGAGTCCGGGTAGAACGCTTGGGGGTTGAAGGGCTGGCCTTGGGTGGGCTGAGCTGGTAAGATGGTGGTGGCGCTCGGAGGTGGCTGGGAGGTTGGATGAGTTCAGTTTCACCGTCGGTGTCATAGAACTCAGAGTTGTTGAGGCTTTCGTCGTCGGAGCTGGGGGGTTCAGGTTCGTCTTCAGCATTTACACTGGTCTCGGCTTCTACTGTGGAGAAAGGGTAAAAGAAGGGTAGAGAATGAACGTTGAAAAATGTATAGATAGGGAAGACATACGAGCCAAAAGACTTCCAATCTCTTGGACTAAGTCAGCTAGAGGAGTCGGAGAAAGAAGGTGAGTTTTTTGAGTTTACGATAAGAAAGGTTCACTTACTTATGCGCTGATGGCACTTCTCATGTTGTTGCTGTTTATCTGATTTTTCGTTGTTAGAGGCGACAATTTAAAAACAAATGAAGAAAAAAAAAAAACAGATGAACGTATGCGCATATACATACCTAGTAAAGAAGCAGCCACAGCTGCTGAGTTGCCAGGTCGAAAGGAGTCACCACCTAGTAATGGAAGCGTTTTATTACCAAGAAAAATGGATTTGATTGTTAAAACTCACCAGCAGGACGGGCAGGTCTCTTGTTGTCTGCCCTCTGTTTTCCCTTGTCCTTATGTATGGGTTTTTTGGCTTGAAATATTGAGTCTATGGGTCAAAGATAGAGAAGACTATCACTTACCCATGGTGGAACGTTAGGAGAGGTAAAAAAAAACGCGGTGAAGCTGAGGAAAGGGGGTAAGTTGGAGGTTCGGAAGAAAGATTGACGTGGTTCAACAATCAACAAACTAGTTGCTGTGGTACCTGGCCCAGCATTTGGATGACATTCGCGGACTTGAAATCGAGCTGAGCATATGGATACTAATGAGAGTTTGAACATGTAGTCCTCGCTAATGCTCAACATGTAGACAAAACGCGAGGTCACAGGACTCAAATCATAAGTCACGAGCCTCGCTAAAATGATATTCATTGATTTTCTCCAATTTTGACTACGGCTCTTGTTCTGTGCGGTGGCCGCCTGAGACCCAGCTCTGTTGGCTGGAGTCATGCACAGGAGCGCGTCGCATCTCAACGCGTTGATTTTGTGTATTTTTTTACTGAGTTTGAAATCGATATCTTCCTGCAGCCTCTCAATTTTCTGAGGGCCACTCGTTCCTTTTCTCCTGCAGTACCAGTACTAGTATGACTGCCCCTATCGCCCAGCCCAATTTCTCCGACGCCCATAACTCTGCCGGCCTCCGACTATGCACACCTCCCTTTCAATCCAACGAGGACAACGCCCTGGCTGCCAACTACGACTTTCTCTCTCCCTTCGGAGGATCAGTCATGGAGGAATTGCTTGACGCAACTCTTCCATTTTCTCACTCTGAGATGTTCACTGGCAGTATTCAGGCTCCCGCACATCCTGACTATTCCGACTCTCTTTACTCGGCCCAGACGATCCCTGACGTTTCTAACACCTACAACATGATGTCGTACGGTGTTTCATTTGGAAGTGGCGGAAGCTATGACCCGTCCTTCAACTTCTCAGATTCGACTCAGTCTACAAATGGCTCAGCCAACGTCGTTCATCCTTCGCCTCTGACAAACTCCTTTCTACAAAACCAGGATAATACCGCTAGCACTCGGTTTTCTTCTAATGCCACCGCCACCACCGCCTCTTCTTCTCTCTGCCATGAAAATGGCTTTACAATGTCTACTAAACCCGCTGAAGAAACGAAATCCAGCCCCAGTAGCGCCGTAACTTCTCAACATAACACCACTAATCCTACAACCTCTACCTCTCTTGGCCTCGAGGACGATCCTACCGTACCCTCTGAACCTTGCCAAGATGACTCCGTCGATTCTGCAAATAACCAGCACGAAACGACTAGCGACCATCCCCTATGCGTCGAACAAACCCATCATGTACCCCCCCAAAATCCCCGGTCCCAAAACTACCAGAAGCCCACCCCAGCAGAACGCCAGAAGAAGGCGGCTGCCTTCGCCGTCGCGAAAGCCAAACGCGACGCATTTGTGGGTGAGCTTTTTGCTAACAAAACCGAATACGAGACGAAGGTGCAGACCATTGCTGAGAAGCATGGTCACCGGCCTGAGAAGGCATTTGAGATCCTCAGCACCTCGAACCATTTTCAACTTAACATGAGAGGGGTTTCTAGTCGAAACGCTCTCATGCACTATCTTAGCAAAGAGACGAATGGCAGTAAGTACCCCGTCTTACTATTTGAGAGATTTCTAACCATCTATTCATATACTAGGTCTACAACGCGGTAAAGTGCAGAGCACTACAACTGATATAGATATGGGCTGTGTGGCTGAGTATAGTAAATATCAATATATCAACAATAAGATCACTCTATAAATAAAGTAATCTCAAAGCCAATACACCAATGAATACTAAACTAATCCTCAATATGTAGTGTATGCGAGCGAGTCTGGGGTTCGGAGACAGAATCCTTTTGCAGCAAACACACAAAACAACAGTGAAGCAAAGTTTTAATCAAGTCTGGAGTTGAATATTCTAGTTACGACTCAATATATCAACAGATATCTAAGTCTAGACAAATACACAAAGGTAGATGTGAAGTCTATACACTCAAGTGAATGTAAATGTGATTGATTCGGTTGTGGAAGTAAAGGTATCGAAGATGATAACCCCGCAATACAAGTCTGAATGGCTTTTGAGGCGAAACAGGGCCTTGTACTACTTGAAATATATCTGAATGGCTTTCGAGGCGAAACAAATATATAACCAATAAAGAAAACACTTAATAAAGTATCTTCCCGCAATATAATCTAATGGCTTTCGAGGCGAAAAGACTATATTACTTGCTGACCAGTGCGAATGGCTTTCAAGGCGAAACCACTGATTCAACCGACAGTTCAGAGTTAACCAATTTAACTTCTGAAAAGGCACAAAGTAATCACCAACGAAATTTATACTATTGAGCGGAGAAATTGAGTATCTACAAATTCTCGTACTCTTCCGGAGCCGACTTTCGGGTTAAACAAACTTTAAAACAACAAAGGTATGCTTTTATGATACTGGAGATCTCCTCCTGAATCAGCTGTCCTAAGTGCGAGCAAGAACCGTACTACAGTCACTGGAGTACCTAGTTGTATCTACTGCCTTTTTATATGTACAGAGTAAAATGAAAAATAAAGAAACTATTTTATCTAGGAGATCTACAGTCCTCCTACTATATATGGCATGTAGAAATAAGCTTTCGTAATTTACGTGCATGTCACAGTCCGTATATGGAAACTTTGTTACTTATTTCGTCTTTCTAAAATAATTCTTTCAAGTCTGTACTTGTTTCTTTAATCTAGATTTATTATCGCGCCTCCGTGTACTGGCTGACGAGTCATCTATATTGACAAGTCCTGACTCGATCTTTCTAATATCTGGACTCTCATTGGTTGAGAGTCATATTCTGTCAAATTCTGTCATACCGGAGCCCTAGGCGGGTCTGCGGATAAATTTGTAGTATGCGCCCAACGTCGTCATACCCCTAAATCTAGTCATAACGAGTCACCGGTCTATCGGACTCGTATATCTTTATTCCAATTAAATCAAATAAGTGGAACACATTCTAGAAACGTTGCTCCGCCTCTCTGGATCTGTCCTCTGTAAGGCACGCGATCGTCGCAACCGATCATCGCTTTAGATTCTAATTAGATTTAGACTTTAGACTCGTCTTTAGTCTGGACTCGAAGATAATTTTAGTCTGGAGTTAATTCTATTCCCTTGGATCAGGACATAATTATATTTATATTAGCCACAGTGGTGTCAGCCACTTCCCCTAGGTCTGGAGGACTCATTCTGTTTTTCTTGGCAAGGTCCAAGCTGAAATGCTTAGCATAGACTCCTCATAACTAGATAAATCAATTAATCTACCATAGTCATGTAGTCACTTCTATCATCTCTGGATACGATTTTCCTTGTGGAACAAGTCTGGACTTAATATGTATTGACTTAATACAATTATTCCTCTTGACTATCAGTCCGGGACTCACTATAGTCCTCTATCCCCTTATGACTAATACTATAGACATTCAGGAATTAATAGTAAATCGCGAAAAATCTACGGTATTGATTTTCTAGCGTATTAGCGGCGAGAAGATGAAGCCTGACGAACTTCGTCAAAGGCTTGATCAGGATCTCAAAGATCCGGAATCCGACCTTTACAAGATAGCTCACGACGATGATCGAATGGCGCTCTTGAAGGAGGAGGTTATGACGAACAGAGAGCACAAGGCTAGAGGTGCTCGAGTCTCTACCAACTCGACAGCGCAAGATATCCGTCATACGGTTGACACCGTAGCAAAAGAGGTATGTTTAAGTCATGAGTTCTAAATCTTCTCCGTTTCTGACTGGCTTAGTTTCACCATCTCAATCAACGTACCGGAGCTCTAGGTTTTTTTTTTATTACTCCTGGCAACTGTGACTGCAAAGGTACCCCTGCTTGGGGCATTGCAGGAAGGGATACGTTTGCATTCTTCAAGAAGGAGTTGGGCTATGAGCCATGGGATATCCTGGCTGATTTTCAAATGTTTGGGGCTAAGGGAACGAGTGAGTATTTAGTTTTACAATGACTAGCTTCCGTTTAAAAACTAAATCGATTTGCAGAGCGGAAAGGTCAGGAATCAGGGCCAGAGATTCGATCCCAGTGTGCAAACTGGATATTGAAAGGCCTTCGTAAGTTGTATTTTTGTTGTCTCCGTCGCGTCGTTAGCTCATTTGTATACTTCAACAGGTATTATCGCTCGTGCCGGCTGGGTTGCCATGAACTATGACAACTACGACTACGCCATCGTAGAAAAGTACAAAGTCCGGCTCCTGTGGCCCTCCAACTGCAATAACGGCATCGTTGCCAATCCCTCCAAACTTAACGTGGACGACCTTCGAATCCTGTATCGTGAACTTGAAGTGGGGACCTGCAGATGGGTAGAAGTTGATGGAAAAGAACTCGCCGGACGAAAGACCCAGCCAAACATCAACAACCCACCGGCTACCACCACCGCAACAAACCCCCCCGCCTCGAAGTTGAAGAGGAAGCAACGAAGCGATAAGGGCGTTACTCGTGGCCCTAGGAAACGCCCCAGAACCTCGGAGAACGACGACCCCAGCCCCTCTACGTCTCATACTCAGCAAAAGCGCAGGAAACAAGCACCCAAGAGTGCGGAAATTGTAGATGATGCCGCCGATGATGACAACGAGTAATGCCTCAGCCAAAGAATGTAAGTATCTTAATATTCAAACTTCCAATGCTGTTTCCTGACGTGCTCATGATCACTTCCTCTCTTATTGATAGTGCCAAAGCCCCACCCCTTTCTTCTGGACCTTATATACCTCTCCCCTTCCAGGCGTCTCCAACCAGTTCCCCAACGCTGGTTCCTTGTTTTCGTTCTTATCCTTCTCCTTCTCCTCCTCTTCCACCCTCTCCCACTCCCTTTACCCCCAGCTCATTCCTATCTTCCAATGTCAGTATATCCTCAAGTCTAGCTTCCCTCCCTTACTGTACTATGCAGTAAACTTACAACAGAATCTATCTTCATACTCTTATCATGAGGCTACTCCCATATGTATTAGAAAGTTTTAATCATTCAATATATGCTGCTTTGACCTATCACATGTTTGCACTGTTAAGCATTAGCTAATCCAGAAAAGAGGTTACTATATGACTAAGTACACAACGGCCTTTAGTTCCAGTGAATATTCCATTAAATTCCGGATTTTTTGCGATTTATTTAGAGGAACGGGCGCGTTCCCTGTCCGACACGATGAGCGGGCCTGGCGGACATCCGGGAGCGGCCATTACATCATGCGGGGCAGCCGATGTGCCGTCAGGGAGCGCTCCCACCTCTATACCGTCTCAATAACACGACTCAAGTCCTTAAATCTTTAAAAATTATCCATATTTATTGCACTATCGGTAGGTCTATCTTATCCTATCAAACTCAACCGGACCACACGTCCCGTGGTCCTATCTAATTAGATGTATTAGTTGGGACACACAGGTGAGGCGTATCGTACAATTATTTACGATGTATTCAAAAGTCAGATATATGGATTAATAAAGCAGAAATTCGCAGAAATTTGCAGAATAGTGAGGTCAATTTCTACATTCAATTCTCAAGCAGATTTCCTCATATTTCAGCATAAAATCTACGAAATTCACGGATTTGCTATGCGTTACCGCTCGAAGAAGACCTGTTTGCACTCGGTTGACAACCAGGTACACCGACCCTACCGCTGGTTCTCGGTAGAGTCTTATAACTTCCGTTTGACTTCTCCAAGACGAGCATGTTCCCCGGTGCTAGGACGCTCTTTAGTAATTACGTAGTCTCTGCGCTCTTTTAGTGAGCCTTCTTCGTTGCGTGAAAGGTAGGTTTCATCGTTGCATATCACTCTACCGCCAAGCTTCCTAGTTCTCTGACCTTACGTATTCTTCATTTTCTCGAAGAAACCTGAACTAGGGGCCCTATTGTTAGGAGTCTTAAAAGCTTTCAGAAACCATCTTGTTTCGTAGCTGGATACTAAAAAAACCAGTCTACTCTTCTTTTGTAATAAGACATTTGTCTCGATTGCCGTTGCGCTCCTCCGAAAGGTCTACTTAGCAGGGAAGGAAAAGGGAAAGGGAAGAACCACTGTCTCAATCTACCAAATCCACAGGACCTACTCTCCGGAGACTTACAGCAAGGATCGCGTATCTCTTGTTTGCTCTACAACTCCTGCGCAACATGTTCTCCCGCTACAGCCTCCATCCTTCGCCTCTCCAAAAACTTAAGAAACAACTCGACGAAACGAGACTCCCACCTTTCCTGTCGGTACGTTCTTCTCGTCGTACCAGGCAAGACAGTTGGGGTAGAGAAACGTACACTAAGAAGAGGGGGGTGTACAGCAGTAAGTGCGAAACATTCAACATGAAGCGGTAAAGACACAGGGTTGAGCAACTTCTGCGGACTTTTTCGGACGGTCGTTACTGCCCAGGCATATGCACGAAAGGACACAAGTTATTTTACTCTGGGTATACTGGAACGATAAGTCAAAAAAAGGTCTTTTAAGCGCCTACGTACGAGCTTCCCTGAATTATTAAGACATTCATGTCTACCATGTCCGTCGAGTTTGAGCTCACGAAAGTTCTTCGGAAGTAGATAGATACAAGGGTTTTGTCAAGTTTGTATTAATATTTGATTAGTAGCTGGAGCTGTAAGAGGTTACAGAGAGCGTGGGAAGGTGATGGTTACGGTACTATTACTTGTACCATAACATGTGGTCCTGGCAAATATCACTACAAAACGACCACGTATGGATCTGGCAAGTGCCACCTAGAACTCTAGTGGCTTGCTAAGTTTCTTCAGCTCCGTAGCTTAGACTACACGCTCCCGCATTGTGAGGCTTGACCCAGGTATAGTCTGTGAGGTCGCGACCAGCACACACGTGTCAACCAGGACAAGACAGGTGATCGCCATTCCATGTAGGTCGATCGAAGCGTGACATAAAACTCCTTCTACGTAAGTCTAACGCACGAGGTTAACCTTTCGAAACTTACTGAATGAGATTTCAGGAAAGAGGTCAGTAGATCAACGAAAACCATGGGGAGCTAGCAACGACGTAGTCATAGGGCCTTGGTGGTCGACCTTTTTTGAAAAGCTCTAAGCGAGTATGTATGTTTGAGGTTCTGAAAGAAGTGGTTAGATCTTTATTATTCATAGACACCACCCCTACAGGGGAATCTTAAACTTGCCTGAGTACTTCCGTTAGATCCACGAAGAAATCAAGGAGGTAAGAATAAAGAAACTAGAACAAGAAACGTAGCAGCTCCCAGTAAAATTATTATCATTGGTTTCAAACCTCTAGAAAGGCCACAGACCAGCGATAGATTCTTTCGCTAATCTCAACGAACTCTTCCAACTCTATTAGTGTTTGGACGTGAAACGAAACATGTAGTAGGTGATATCCAACATCGGGCTCCTTCATACTACTTTGACGAAGTCCTTATCATGGTCGACTGTAGGAAACCCAAACTATTCAAATGAAGGGCATTGTCTTCGTCGCAACCGGTCTGACTTTTCCTATTTCCTTTATAAAGACCATCACCCTAATCGCTCAGACTCCCATAGTCCCTCCGACCATAAATACGGAGATGAAACCAGTTTGATGTATGGGTGAGCTAAAGTACATCGATACAGATGGCATAAACCTTGCTCGATAGGGGTGCTCCGTTTTTTAATACCTGATTGGCTACAAGAGCCTTAGGAAACAAAGTGCAAAGCGCCAGCTCCTTGCCTGGGGAGACATCTCAGGATGCGCAGGAAGAAAGACAAGTTCCCCATGGTCTAGGCAAACTAGGCCTGGGTCAGTCGGAGTGCACTACGGCTAGGTTTCACTCATGGAACGGGTGTCACATAAAGAGAATGTTACTCCCGTAACGCGTTTTTCTTACCGTAGCTGTAGTGCTGCACAGAACTGACATATCCAAAAAGGGAAATCGTCATGTTGTCTTTGTAGCCAAGGTTCTTTTGATCTTATTCAATCCCCGACGACTGATATTCTTTACGTCGACCCTGTGTAGCCATACATGTAATACTCTTTCTGAAACCATATTCACCTACTGAAGGGCGTTAATAAGGAATGCTGTGCGTTTTGGCTCGAGCCAATTCGTGACAGGTACAACGTGGTTCTCCACAGTCTAGGCTGTCTAGAGCAATTGGCGCCGATTCCCCCCCACCGGGCGAATCTAGTCTCATATATATAGATAGGCGAAATAGAGAGCGTGTACTATCTTGTAGTCAAACCATGATGATTCTGGAGTTGCGAGTGCAGAATATAAAGTCATAGACAATACATAAATACCATGGATATGTAAGCCCCTAAATCGCAGTACCAAATGTTATAAACATACACTACGGACGTTTCTAACCGCCATACATGACCGTAGCAACAGTATTCACGGGACTCCGTCCTTCAATTTGTTCGAGAAAAAGCAACCCCGGGCCGCAGTTGCGCGCGTCCGCGTCATCTCAACGTCATCTACACGCACATTGTAGCACATCCCACATGATAACTTTGGATGGTGACCCTGATACGATGGGCTGCCTATTACTCTAGACAGCCTAGACTGTGGAGAACACAACGTGGTCTGCCTTAAACGTTATTTTCTGACCAAGATTTGGAGCAATAGATCCCTCCGGAGACCTGGAGGGATCTACGAAAAAACGCGTTAAAAACTCCAATAAAGTTCACGAACGCCTGGGTCTCTGAAAATGCCCTTGCGAGTGTGGTAATTAACAGTGTTAATTAGAATAAAGGTTAGAGAAACCGGTAGAGCAAAAAACCAGTCAACCGTTAATTAAGAATGCCCTTCAGTAGGATAGATGTCTTTTTCTTAGATTCAGTACTCGCGAACTCGCGAATAACCTTCCTCTTGCGCAGCGGCATCGCTGCGCAAGGCGCTGCTACTTCATCACCAAACCCGTTCCAAACCCCTGTGCAAGTCTCGGAAACCGTATACCGGCGTATAGCCGTACAGATGACTTATCTGTGGCACAGTCTTAGCCAGGAGAACAGAGGCAACGAGCTAGTGCCTTGGGTTTGGGTTGAATGAAACTTATCATCATGTATGTGGAGTGCGTCGAATGTTGAAAGGTGGGACGTGGAGCGAAAGTCCCTTCAGGAGGGCGTAATGCCTTTGTTCTTGTCTTCGGGGAGGTCTGACTCCCAGAAGGGTTTTTGCTAGCTAATATGTGGCTGTCTTGACATGCAGCAGTATACCCATTGATGCTGGTGATGGCCCATGCCTCGACCGTGTCTTTTATCTCTATCTCAGTAATTGTAGTCGTAGTAGTTCCCACAGTACTTATACTTGCCTTCTCTGCAGCATTCATCGTAATCATAGCATTTCAAGCACTTGATACATGTTTCTGGGAATATGGGGTTCTTTCTCAAGTCTTTGTAGTCATAGTGTCGTGGGTGTGATGTTGTGTCGATGGTGTGCCAGTTTTCTTTCTTCCGTTAGTGATGGTGGTCTTACCTCTCCCTCTTCTCCTCAACTGACTTCAGTGAACTCAAGCAGCATGTAAGTATTACCTCTCCAAATGAGACCTTAGTCAACTCTAAACGAAGGCTACTTGTCGAAATTTAAACCCTCGGAATTAGACACTGCAGTGCAACCGCACATATATAGGATTGATTGGCATTAGGAAATGATATCTGGCGTAGACGTTGATAGACGTTGGCTCCACAGTCTAGGCTGTCTAGAGCAATTGGCGTCGATTCCCCCCCCCCACCGGGCGAATCTAGTCTCATATATAGATAGGCGAAATAGAGAGCGTATACTATCTTGTAGTCAAACCATGATGAGTCATGATTCTGGAGTTGCCGGAGTTGCGAGTGCAGAATATAAAGTCATAGACAATACATAAATAGGCCATGGATATGTAAGCCCCTAAATCGCAGTACCAAATGTTATAAACATACACTACGGACGTTTCTAACCGCCATACATGACCGTAGCAACAGTATTCACGGGACTCCGTCCCTCAATTTGTTCGAGAAAAAAGCAACCCGGGCCGCAGTTGCGCGCGTCCGCGTCATCTCAACGTCATCTACACGCATTCTGTACATTGTAGCACATCCCACATGATAACTTTGGATGGTGACCCTGATACGATGGGCTGCCTATTACTCTAGACAGCCTAGACTGTGGAGAACAGACGTTGCCCTTTTATCGAAAACAAGACTCGAATCTTTGTGTTCGACTAGCGAACACAGCCCCGTACCGAAAATGTCGACAAACGTTTTTCTTACTCTGAGCGTCAAAGTTAGTTATACATGTATACATATACATTTTTGCGCAGAAAAGAGGCTAGCGGCGCAGTTAATCGGCTAGCAAGGGGTCACAGGGTTCACGTTTCTCACGTTTAACTGCGCAGATACGGACTAGCAAGGGGTTCACGTTTCTCGTGTTTGACGGCGTAAATATATGTATATGTATGTATTTCCATTTTTTCGCTACAGAGTAAGAAAAACGTTTGTCGACATTTATTCTTTGCAGGGCAAACATCGAATCTTTGCAGGTCGAATCTTTGCAGGTCGGAGGGTGGTGCCCTACGAGACACTTTAAAGCTAAAGTCGTTCGGAATAACTTAAACCCACTGCCAAACGCGCAACGCTCCGCATGTATCCCCTCACGTTTGGTTTAGAGTTAAGAACTTTTAGAGCCGTGTAACGGGCATCGGACCCATCCTCCGACTCTTTGCAGACCAAGGTGCGAGGTGGTTTCTTTTAGACAGACTGTGTAGCGTTGTCGTATTAGTTCTTTAGTGGGATAGGACGGAGTTCAACAGTTTATGCACGCGGCTAATCAGGCCACCCCAGGGTTTGGTCTATAACGTACAGTAGGGGTCACTTTTAGTTGTGACGCTTTTAGACGTCTTTAGACGTTCTTATACTCGTACACGCGCAGCGCGGTTTTAGTCAGTCTAAAAACGTCTAAAAACGTTGAATACTCGGGAAAAGACGCTGAAAGACTAGTGGTTTTTAGTTGATTTTTTAG
>ML179240.1:78334-116860 GCA_004369135.1 Dendrothele bispora CBS 962.96 | reverse complement strand
ATGAGCGGGCCTGGCGGACATCCGGGAGCGGCCATTACATCATGCGGGGCAGCCGATGTGCCGTCAGGGAGCGCTCCCACCTCTATACCGTCTCAATAACACGACTCAAGTCCTTAAATCTTTAAAAATTATCCATATTTATTGCACTATCGGTAGGTCTATCTTATCCTATCAAACTCAACCGGACCACACGTCCCGTGGTCCTATCTAATTAGATGTATTAGTTGGGACACACAGGTGGAATTATTCGGGGTGTAAGGGATTTAACTAGTTCTAGTCTAATAAATTAGCCGCACCCGGGGGTGTACGGCTGTCTAATAATTCCGGTTACATGTGATGTCGAGGTGATATTCTTCGAGCGCGAGTGCAATTTTGGCCAAAACGGGGAAGCTGCGCAGCCGTGGGAACTGCAACCTTGCGTCCGCCCGAGTGACCTGCAGAGGCCGAGCAGAGGGCATACCAGTCATACTATGCACTGCACAAAGTCTCGTGGACTTGAGGGAGCCACCAATAACATGAAAAATGAAAATTTCGGTGATACAGACTCTGTTGACTCAAACTGACTGCTCAACTGCATCCATGAAGTATGGCATCGTCTACAGGACAATTGGACACAGGCTGGGGGTATATCGTGTGTTGAGAGGTGGAAATGTGCATAAAACTTGTATATTGTCCATATTATTCAAATAGAGAGGTGATATTTACTTGTAAGAAAATTTTCGGCTTCGTGCTCAGAGCAACTTCCATCAAGGTGGGCTTCAAACAGTGGAGTTGAACAATAACCCTGCCCCAAATTCAGCATCTGAGGATAGCTAAGAAGAAGCTAAACGCACCTAGTCATTATCTGGACCCATGTTCTTTGTAAATCCCAACATCTATATTCTTCTCTGTAAAGGGCTCCAAATAGCACTCGGGCGCTTTCTGGGACATTGGACTTGTCTAAAAAACTTTGAAAAACATATTGAGGCAGTTAAAGCATTGCACTGTGTCGAGATACTCTGCTCATCAAGTTTCGGGGCATAGTAATAACTGCTGTCTTCGAAATAGGACGAACACTTTTGTGACTTGAAACCTAAAAAAGACAAGAACGCAAGCAGAGGAGGTCAGTAAACTCCGGGAGGGCATGCAGCACAGATAAATGAGGTTTCCGATAGAAATACCAGTGTTAAATGGAGGAGAATGAGCCCAAAATGGTGGGTAACGATGCAATGGTTCTCGTCCTACAGCAGCAGGATGCGAACACAGAGGTTTGATGATGTAAGGAATTCACGTGTTTTGCCAAAAATGGCACCATCTTGATCCAATATCTCAATGAGCACTGAAGCAACCTAAACGAGCTCTTGTATGCAAAGAAACACTGTATTCTGCTCTGGATATTGACCCCCAAATGCACACCCAAGTACCTAATACAAGAGATATTTGCCAAATGCGCAGCTTCCCCGTTTGCGCAGCTTCCCCGTACAAAATAGTATCGAGAGTTATACTTAGCTGAAGAGGGGTCTTGACATCTCCCAGAATGGGATTACCAGTCAGGTTACCCAAGTTTTCCAAACGCGTTATCATTCGCTTTAACTCACTTTTCCGGGATTCCCAAAGGACTAAAGAAATAAGTCAAGTCAGAAACGAAAGGTAAAATCTATCACAAGGCTTACGTGGTAATAAATTTTTATGGAATGGCGTACTAATAGAGCTATCATGGGTCGCAGTTCTCGGAATTTATGCATTGAGTATAATGAAAAATCGCCATGCTTTGCCCTGTAAATATCATGGATGTCACGTTAGCAAAGGCCCGACCGGTCACCGAGCTGAATCTGAATAGAGATTTGAATAATTTTACACTGACTAATTCGCATTCAGCTGAAAAACTAAACTTAGAGCTGCTTTGAGAAGCGCAATAGTTTCGTGCATACAATGCAGTGAGTACTTATTCTCGACCTTTGAGAAAAGAACTTGAGTAAGATGAAATCTTGGTGTGAATGTTGAGTGCAAAGCATAGCATACTGCCAAAGATCCTGATGGAAACAACGACAACCGGTTCGTGACTGATCCTTTCCCCTTCGATGGCTGTGAAATTGTGAGCGTCAATTTGGAAGACGTACTTATTTGAAGACCTCGTTTTTTCACATTGATCATTGTATTATTATCCAATTCGTTGACGAAATTAAGTTGGAAAGTATCGCCTAGCTGAGAGTTTATTAACGCACGCTAAGATGATCAGCTAACAGAAGGACATACACGATTTGCGAGCAGCAGAGGGACAGTGACTTGACCTTCTTACCAGCGCAACTCAGCGAGTGAAGACGTGGGACAGATCAGTATTGACGGTGTGAAGATCTGCCACAGGATCAATCTGGCAAGTGCAGACCGGAACAGCACAATGCTAGGAGTCCGAGTTTCTGAGAGCGTTGGCTTTGTATACCGGGCTGAGCAGAAAGGATTGTAGTTATTCGGGGAAGTTGAGTGAACGAGAAACTCACGAACGTTGGTCTTGATATAAGTCTCAATGTTTCGAAGTGGTCTTGCCTCAAGGAAGACAAGTTACACATGCAAGACAACCTAAATTCAACAGAGGACCAGGAGATGAGATCTCCCAGTGAAAAACGACATTGCAAATATATGCAGGAATATGTGTAAATATGCCAAATCTGCAGAAGAATCTGCAGAAATCGGCCCGCGTCACAATTTCTGGTAACTGCGTGTAAGATCTCGAGCTTGAGAATCCGTCAGCATTTCTTGATAACTAGTGGATTTCGACGTTGTTGGGTCTTTGTGGTCGATACAGATAGTGAAAAATTTGGCTAGACTACGTAAGAATTCGGTGTATGATTATGGATCAGTTTACATCGACCATCAAGATCAAAGAGAGGAGAGTATGGGATGGAGAGTTGGAAAAAGAACATTCGTCGTTGTGTTTTGACGTCACCGTCAGGTTCAGACTCCGCTCAGCGCTTGTCAAAATTAACACGTGTCGATTTGCCAGCGAGCTTTTGCTTTGACCAAACCATTGCAGACCGACCGGTATCAAAGCCAATGCAGTTTCGTATGCTCAGTGCGTTTTTGCTGGGTTCGTTTTCTCAAATAAAACTTCTTTCTTTGCATTTTTTGGTTTTGTTGTGTTAAACTGGATTTGCAGGTCTCTCACGATCGCCGTCTCTCCATCGCCAAAATGTACAGAACGAGATCATGGATGACGTAGCATGATATACCCATGACACCGCGTGATATGCCATGACACCCGGTGATCAGGCCCCGAGTTCCGGTGATCATTGATCATTGGGTTATACCCGTTGTGACCTTTTTGCGATGTCTAACGACTCGGGAAGAAACGATGGATCCCTCTCTATATTACTCTATACAAACCGTCGATTCCTTTCATCCGCTTGTGGGACAGACATCGAGTCAATAGCAATACTCCCAATATTACTTTTTGCTCGTGACTATCACCCCGTCTTTCTCATTCCTCTCCATCGTCATCCCCTCTTCCCATACGAATTCGCCTCCTCTCAAAAGTTGAAACCCTCTAGAACGTCCAAACTAAAAAAAGTAAAACCCAGAGACCAAATACTTGTCCATTTTCCTACACTCGACTCCCTTCCGCTCGACATTCCACAGTACATGAAATTATTCCTTGTCTCCCGAACCTTGTTGGACCGGATTACTCTTTCGGTATACGTTCTTCTCGAGTCATACTTAGTAAGGGTTCAATCACCTCATTCCTCACGAGCTATATGCGTTTTCATCCGGTGCGTTATGATTCTTCCCCCGTATCAGCTCACGCTCAGGTCCAAGTTACAGCTCTAGTTCCGGTTCCGGTTTGTTTTTGCAGTCGTGGTCGCTCTCTCGCCTTCAAGTCTACCCGCAACAATTCAACCTTCACCATTCTCCACCTAGTGTTCTTTTGGAAAAGGTGTTGAGATAGTTAGCTGATGTCGTCAATGCTGAAGAAGAGGAAGCGGAGGAGGGGCGGGCTCTTAGCACTGGTGAACTCGTTCCACCTGTTTTCACCCCGTATTACCCTTTTCCCCTGATCGGTTCGAGTCCGAATCCAACAAACAGCATTCTTCCCTTTGCTCCTCCTCTCCTGTTGCCTATCCCGGCGATATCCGTACTGCCATGGAACCTTCCAACAACAAGCACTGTCTCGTTTTCCTTTTTCCCTATTCTCCATCAACTCAATCTCTACTACCGACTCCAAGTCCTCGATTATACCGCCTTATGAACTCCAAGTATGGAAATATGTCGTCTTCAGGTCCTGACTTTACTTATGGTAAGTTAGTCCCGAATCGTTTGTCTCTACCTGCTCGTACATCTTATGAGTTCTGTAGACTTCCATAAATCACTATATTTACTCTAAATCTCCTCAACCCAAGTCGAGACGGAGACGGGCCCAAGGATAAAGAAGGGGAATGGATGAGAGAGGTTCCGTGGAGGGTCGTTGAGTAAATTGAGGAGGATGTTGCCAAAGCGGTTAGAGGTTGTGGTCGAGGGGTGAGAATTAGAAGAAAGATGAGGGCCGAAGCAAGAGTAGGGAAAGCAGAGAAGCTAGAGATGATGGGGAAGAGTATGGGGAGGCATGATGGGTACGGGCTTTTGGAGGTGGGAAGGGTTCGAAATGGGAGGGTCTGGAGTGGAGGAGGATATGTGGGTTCTGCGTGACAAGGGGTGGGGAAGGTAGAGAACGCAGAGGGCAGAGATGGGGAGAACGGAGATGGTGGGGAAGAAGGGGAACAGATTGTGTATCTAGTGGAGGGGAATTTGATACGTTGATACATGGTGAGGTCTTTTTTTCCCTTGTTTTTATGATAAGGTGGCCGATAGTATTCTATAATACCTTGCTCATTTGGGTCCTTGGGGAGTTGGCATTCATTGTTCAATGTCTAGTCACAGGCGAACTTGATTAGGAAATCTAATCACTCGAAGGCCTGGCAAAAGCTACGATAACCTCCTTTTGATGAGTCTTTTTCTTAGCAGTTTCGCAGTTGGCTGGAAAGATTGGCATTGCATTGACGATAATGTGAAGGGCCCTCAGCCAGCCATAAAATTCCCGCTACCCCTTTAGGGGTTAAGGGTCTTGTCGTTCTGTAGACCCAAAAAACGCCTTTTTTCATTTTTGGCGTGGTTTCAAGCTTTTGCAAAAGGACCCCTATTTATCCCCACAGAGGTTGAATCGCAAAACCAGGGGTTCCGGACATTTTTGTCCGGATAAATTTTTGGTCGCTTTTCAGAAAGTTTGTCCGGATTACCGACATGACCTCTCAAATAAAAAATTTTTGTCCGGACTAATGATCTAAGATACAGAATAAAAATTACTCAAAATTTTCGTTAATTTCTTCCTCCCCCGTGCTTGCCTGAGTCTTCTGCCGCTTTCCAAGCTCTTTAACAGCTGCAAAAATCAACTCTTTCTCATCACTCAGGGACTGGTACAGCTTCCAGGCATTGTCAGAAACCTGAACTCCATCTCGTGTGACGGAAATACTATCTGTCTTGCTTAACAGGAGAAGGAACGAATTCGAAGGGATGTGTGCAAAACGGCGGAGACCACGACCTAGATTCATGCCGCGGTCTGTGTGAACAGTGCTGAATTTGCGTCGGAGACCGGTCCATTGATAGGTCTGTGCAGAGATATAAGATACGGCACCGATTCTATCTGCTGAGGGCACCCAAGAATGAGCACCAGCCTTGCCGCCGCCCTTTGAATACAAGCTCATCACTGTTTTCGAAGTCAGTTTCAGTTCTAGGAGCTGAAAAAGTTAATGGTTCTCACCTCGAGCAAGGTAAATTTCGGTATCAAGGACAATAAATCCGAATGAACCTGCTGATATTGTTGTCTCTTCACTGACCATTGCGTCGGAAATGATGTTGATGACTTTGATTTTGAATTTATCAAAGTATGCCCGCCGCCGCTTGAGAACCTATTGTAATCAAAAGCAATAAGCACAAAATATTTGGCAAAAGAATCATAAAAATTGAAGACATACATCGGATGCACGTCCTCTAGCAGCTACTTCTGCATTGGCAGTGTTGCCAGTCTTCTTTGTAGCTTGTGATTCGGCTGAGGACTCTGTCCATCTAATTTTCCGTGTCGCTCCCTGAGTCGGACCCCTTGCTTGATCGGACAACCGGAGAATTGCATTCATCTGTTGAGCTAGCTGCTGTCGCTCATGTGAAGAACCGGGTTTCCGATTGTTGCTATCACCCTCCTGACATATTTCTTTTGCACGATTATAGTTCCGTACACCCGTCCTCGCTGGGGTAGTCTGATGACTGAATCGACTCGATACAAGGGGTGTCAAGTCCTCCGGGGTAACATCCTCGACATGGTATGGTAGGATCTCACATGCGGAGGCTCCCGATTCAGACATCTCTAGGGAGGCAGCAGTCCACTGCTTGAGAACAGCAGTCGCTTCACGTGGATGAGCGGACAGAATGTCCGTGAGATGTTGTCGAATTGCGGCTACTCTCTCGGGATCATCCTCCAATTCATTTCTACCATAAAATGAAATCAGACACATACAATACTAAAGAGAAAGAGAGATGTGATACATACATCTTCGCGAATTCTGTGAGTGATATCGAGGCGGCTGCAAGTGCTTGAGCATCAAGTTGATCATCTTGTGTAGATGTCAGACCAGTGGCCTCGTCAATAGAATCGATGGCCTGTTGTAAATGGGAACGAATGGATTCTTCTTCCTCATCTTCAACCTCGTCAGCAGGATCTTCATTCATAGTATCAAAAGATACATTCACTGCTGCATCGACTTCAACCGGGAGAAGACGGTGCGCAAATGGAACTCCGAGGAGACTCCACAACGCATCACACTCCTCAGAGGCTGTTTGGTAAAGTTCGGAGAATTCTTGATCAGTCGGAAATTGACTCAATAGCTTGAAGTCAAACTCCGAAGCAGAATCATCAAGGAATGCATGCTGGTAGCCCTGGGCTCGCTCGTTGTAACTTGCCTTCGAAAACTTTGCGGTTGACTGATGTGTTGACTTCGCAATCTTCGCTAATTTCGGAGCCATCAAAATAGCTTGCTGCATGGAGAAATCCGGGACCAATTTTCGCATCTCAGCAAAGAGATGTTCGCATCCATGTGTACCGTGTTCATGGGGAACAAGTGGACAAGATTTTGTGAGGCGATCGCGATGGATAATCATGAGTGAAAGGAGACCGTTTCCCATGATACGACAGATGTCATATGAGGCTGGTGAAATAAAGTGAAGATGTTCCGCATATCCTTGTTTTTGCAGGAATAGTTTCCACTGCTCAAGAAACAGCAGCGTGCGTATAACAATAGTAGCACGGTCGTGATGCGACATTCTTCGGCTTTGATAAGAGTCGACAAATTCTCCAAAAATGAAGAAATAGACAATCAAACCCATGTACTCGGAGGGCTCTACAGTCGCATGCTTAAGCATGGCACCAGAAAATAGGCGTGCGGCCGCATTGTCATCCTGCTTGTCGTACTTGATGAAGTCGCGTCGGAATATAGGGCTTTCAGTGTGCGAGCCGAGAGTGTGAACCATGGAGTAATTTGCGCAGTAGTCTCCGAGAATCAAGGACCGAGCACCAGTATACAAATTATTTCGAGCCGTTTTGCGCAAATGGAGTGAATCCTGGATATTAACCCAGTACTTTTCACCCTGACAAAAGTAAGTGATGCGGAAAACCTGCTTGCTGTCCTTGGGATGATGTATCAGGTAATGGACTTCAGAACTGAGGGTAGCTGCAGTTCGACGTTGGCAGTCTCGTTCCACTGCCGCTCCGTCAGCGCTTGTGGAAATGACAGTGAAGGAATGTGATAGAAGGCCTCGAAATAGTTGGATTTGATATTCGGAGAGTTGGGGTGCTTTATACTTCGCATCGATCGGAAGAATGGCGAGTGGTAAAGTCGGGACACCGGGAATTGGGATTTTCAAGGTCCATATACGAATCTGCAGAGATGTACTAACTATTGAGATTTCATCTTAGCAATATAACAACAAGTGGCATGCGTACCTTTGTGGCCAAATTGTAATTATTACCTTCAACAAATTGATGATATGCATCAATATCAGGGATTGGAACCATGTCCATTCCAGTCATGCCGACTAGGAACCAAGAAGACTTCTTGCCATCAAAAAGTGGTGCTAGCGTTGAATAGAGTTTGGAATCATCAACAGCGAGCGCAAGCGGAAGGGATATATCCCAGTTGTAATCCTTGAGATATTGGGAAATGTTGTCGAACGTGAATTCCGTGATACCGAGTGGAAATCGAGGAGCACGAGAGTTAGATGCCCTGAGTTCGAAATTTAAACATGTCATTGAATGCATATGAGCAAAGGAGATACGTACCTGATTGATTGTTCCGTGCGCATTTTGATATGTTTGCTCAAATGGCGGTATGATCTGGGATTTAAGGTATGTAGAACGTGCATGAAGTCATCGAATGGGGGAGTGTACTTGAAGTTTGCCATGCTTTTGCCATTGAGTTCACGGTCTTTGGCCAGAATCATAGCCTCGACGATACCAAGAAATACCTCATCATCCTTGAAGTTTCCCGCAAGGACATGGTGAGTAAAGCGTTCGGCAACTGATTGATTCACGTTCTGAAAGTAAATGAGTATTCGGAATTATCAAAAAAATCGAGATTGACTTACTTGAGCCTCCTCCATCAGTCCTTCTAACTGGCGATAGCGAAGGAAGACCTGTCCAAGATGCGGACAGGTGTATTCCTTTGGAATGTATTTCATAGCAGCACCCTCAGCACGCACTTTTGAGATGGCAATCTGGAAAGGACGAGAGTGAAATACAATCATACAATTCTCGCAAGGAGAGATGTTAGTGTTCGAGGCCTCTACTTCAACCAATCTGAGACAGGGATTCTCCCCACATGCGAACACGGCAACAAGATTGTGCCCGGATACATTACGCCATGACCGGCCATGAAGAACAGCAGTATAAACTGTGTCTTGTTCTTCACCAGTAAGCGCCTTATAGTCCTTGTCGTAAAGCAAATGACTATAATGATTCTTACTCTTGGATCCAGCACCCTCCACCATCGTAGCACGGAGATATTGACCAATTCTTGAGTCGAGAGATTCTGTCAGACCTGGACAAGGCTTTGAGATAACTTGGTAACTCGGATTAGGAGGATTGATTTGTGTAATTTGACTGAACTCTAAAGGTGAATCTGCCGCCAAAGTGAAGGAATCGAGAGTATTTATAGGACCATTGGGACGTTTGCATTTTTCGATGTGCTGCTTCCAGCGGTACGCATCATAAACAACTTTCATTGCAATGCGTTTGCGGCAATCACCGCATTTCACACCTTGAGGGTCCTTCTCGTCAAATAACGGGTTACCATGCTCCAGGCATTTCTCCTTGAACTTCTTCCAACGAACTGGATGAACGGTGAAATCGTCTTGTTGAGCTTTGAGCCGGAGCATCCGGTCATGGGTAGAAGATCGGCCTTTCCCACCAGCTGACATCCCGGCTTGAATATATTCGGGTAAGTCCTGCCGATGTAACGATGTTGACACGTTGACCTTTGATTCCTTCGCCCTCGACTCCTTGGCCTTCTTGGGTTTCTCGACTTTCAAAGGTTTTGCAGTAGGCTGAGGAGGTCGAAATCCCTTGGGCTTGGTACTACTAGTAGTGCCGGCTTGATTGAAGAACGGATGTATTACTTTCTGGTTTGTCGCAGTTTTTCTTGCCTTTGACTCGCGTCCAGACTCTAATGAAGGAGATACAGTTCGCTTCAACGAAGATTTCGGAGCTGGGTGTACATGCTTGGGTAGCTGGATAGGTGTTACTTGCGAGTCTATGATCTATGCAATAACAAATTTAAAGTGAGTTGACAGCTTCGTGTATATTAAAAGAATGTGACTAACCATCGCATTCTGGGTCTCTTGATAGGTTACAATATCCAAAAAGATTTTCATTCGAATTAAATTGGCGTGTTCCGGTGTCCATAACTTCTCCTTAAAAACGTGGTGTTCAATAGCGTTGAAGGCAATGACCCCACACGAATGACTGTCCTCCTGCTGTCCACACGGCAGATCATTCATAACTTCAAACTGCTCCCCTCCGTCAAATGACTCTTTTAACCACGTTAGAAGGTTTTGAGTGAAGATAGAAGGCGGGTCACGGCGTACGCCATCTCCAAACCTAACAATACGCTGATCCAAGTCTATAAGGCAGGCACCCCAGTGAAATGGAGGATAGTGGACAACGACAAGGACTTTTCGGTAATCAAAAGAGCGTATACGGGACAGGATACCGCTCAGTTGAGCCTCTGACCCATCCATGGTGGCACGGTATGTGATGGCATTTGAGAAATCGGTGGTGAGGACAACGGTCGAAGACTCTGACTTGAGTTGAAGGGATGTCACCGTGAGCATTGCATTAAGCAATGAGCTTTCCAAGGGTATATCACCAAGTAGACGCCAAAGATCCTCAAGTTGACCATCTGTCCGCACTCCGGGAATGGGACCAGACCATGGGATTACTGAAAGTGTGCGTAGGATGGACTCTTGAATTCCAGTTCCAGTATTGACCTTGTGAGCCCAGTTAATCGCATCTTGCCAGCGCTTCTGATTGATACGAGCCTTGCGAGCAGCACAGAAGAATGTGAGTACCCAAAATGGAAGGGCAAGGTTGGTACTTGTAGAGCGAATGGACTGATTGCCGTCCAACCAGCTCTGACCGAGAGTGTTTTGGAGGGACTGAAGTGACCTCCATGGGGGTAAAGCATGATCACAGAGCGTCAAGAGTTCAACTGAGTCCGGGGGGTCTGCATTGAAGGTAAGGTGAACATCGTGTGTTATGTTGATTTCTTCGATTGTGAGAGGGAGTTTGTACTCGAGGAGACGATTGACCGTGTTATCTTCAGCCGGAAGAAGCTGGGAAAAGTGATTCGGTACGGTGAGTAGACGCATCTTTTCAGCCTGAACATAATCTGGTACGTCTGACCATACTCTACCACAGCCGATCCAGTCATTTGCGTTCCAACCTTCAAGAACATCAGATTCATCAACATCGAGGCGGATAGGAGACTGAGATGAGCCTTCAATTTTGCTCATGATGAGAGTATGTCGAGTTAAAGTGGTAGACGAAGATTGGGAGATGGTAGGAGTATGTTACAGTTGGTAGATAGTACGAGATTATAATTACAACGATGAACACCAAGATACATTGTTCACTCCAGAGGTCCTTAGAGGTCCGACCGACCAAGTTTTGCCTAATCTAGACTGTTGACAGATGTGCTTTGACGAGTGACCAACTATTGTCCGGATTCTGAACCAACCTGGCTTACAACGCGAGCTTTTTGTCCGGACCACAAATTTGACCTTTGGGGCCTAGACCCCCATTTTGTCCGGACTGTGAGCAGACATTTAGGTCAAATTCCGAAAATTTTGTCCGGATTTTCGATTCAACCTCTGTGGGGATAAATAGGGGTCCTTTTGCAAATAAAAATGCAAAAAATCACGTGTTTCGTAATACTGATTTGTATGTTTCGTAATACTGATTTGTTGATCGTAGTCTTCCGTAGATCCATCCGCCTTCGTCGCCCTAACACACGTTATTTCTTTCTTGAATTCTCCCTCGATCATGTTTTTTCGGGTCTCGTTACGTGCACCCCGCGCTACAGATGCTCCAAGACCCGTTTCCGACAAGTTGAGGGAAACTTTGTTGGGTAGTTCAACCAAGGGCGTTCGCTGCAACGTTTTCACTGACTCCGATATCCCAACACTCCACCGATGTGCCGCAAACCATGGCGTATCACTCACTTCCGCTCACCCTCACACTTTCAATGTGGTATCCGGACAATGCTGCCATTCAACTTCAATAGCTTGTCGACACGTTTGCACGAGACTTCCCCTCGGCCCATGCCTTGTACTCCACTCAAGCTTTCGATATCAATTGTATGTTCAACTGGTAGTAAACTCTTGAAGTTATCTGCGATTAGTTGCTAAGGCACTCGGCATTGACAAATATAATCACTGAGACATCCTCTCCGCACTACAACGGCCTGCCGCACTAGTAAACTCTCTTCCTTTTCACCCGCAATGTCCAATTTTTGTCCTCCTGCAGATAACCATTTGCTGGTTTCCAACTTGTGTGCACCAGCTCTTTTGCAGACACTCCGTACATTGACTCGTCCTGTTCTTTTACACCTGTGATAACTATTGATCGTTACACATCGACTGTGGATACCTTGTGTTCAGAAATTACTTCACATGTATGTCGCTCCCGCTGTTATTTTAATTTCTGTAGCATACGAGATGCTCCCCAATCTGATGCACAAGTCCGAGCACCTGCCTGTAACAATTTTGATGCGTCTGTGACATCGAGTTGCACTACATCGTTGTCTGACACGTCTGATTATAAAATCGCTCTTTTGGTACTTAAGTTATGGCCGCTTAGGCAGTTATTGGATGCACTGGAATTCGAGGTATCATATGATACTACCAAGTCCACAATCAAACAACTGCATAAAGCCTTGAAGTCCCACATCACTCACCTCTGTAAAGGCAAGCAGACCTCGAGTGGTTTACACACCTCCCGCATAGAAAAAATCAAGCAAGTACACAGTGAATGGCCAAAGCTTGTACCCAAAAGTTTGACTTTAAAGAGGAAATTCTCTCGCTTTTCAGAAAAATCACATCTAGTGAAGAGCTGTCGAGTGCAACTTGTGCTTCTTGTGCCGATGATTGTTTAACGGGAATGTAAGGTGCTTCCGGTTGCTGACTGCGATCTCTCTGGACTTCAGCGCCCTGGTATTCGTTGCTTCATTGTTCAATGGCATTGTGGCTGATCCTTCATGGCTTGACACTGACTGTCGACTAGTCTCTACATTCCGACTTATACTAATAGTGTGCAACATTTTGCCTCATTTCGTTGGCCTATGTGATTGTTTCTGGTTGGTGGGTAGCGGGCGTTGCCGCGAAAGTCGGCCCTACTGGTTATATGATAGGGCTCAGGTGAATATAGCTACTACTTGGTCAGCTTGAGAAGTCGTGCATATGTTTTGTCACATAAGGAGGTTCTGATTATCAAGCGGCTGTAAATATAAAGTAGTAGAAAATTACAATTTTTCTATTTTTAATCCGTATGTCACTATGTGAACCATCAATCTATCGATGATATTCTCTCGTTCCCATAAGCTGGTCACTGACACGTGTAGCCCCCACATCTTGCACTCTTACCACCAGGTATGTAGCTCGTTCTTGCTCCCTCCCCCCTTCTTACTAGCTCGAAAAAGGCGATTGATTTAGATTCCTGTCCTAGCGTTCGAAGTCGGGAGGTCTGCACGCGTAAACAGCATCTACAGCTTATATCCTACCATTAGGTATGTAGGTTGTCCCTTCACTCTCTCCCGTCTTCCCAAGAGTCCGAGAAAATTAATAAATTTGAATCACTTTCTTAGCTTTCAACGTCAGGAGGACACCTACATTGGACCTACAGATTACGGTCTACCAGTGGGTAACTCATCCTCCCCCACCCCCAGGGACAAGTCCACAAGTCTGAAGAAATCAATTGGGAATTATCTTCTAGCATTGGAAACTCGACAGGCAGAACACACGAGTGGATTATACCTACAGCTTACATTCTACCATCAGGTAGCCCATCCTTCCCCTCTCCCCTACAAGACTATATGAAAATGATGAGCCTAAATTCCCTTCTTAGCAGAGTCAACGGGCCACATACGCGGGCAAACCACACCGACAGCTTGTGTTATTACCACTAGGTATTTAACTCCCCTCCTCCCTCCCCTGATTAATCAGGATTTATTTCCTAGTTTTCAAGTCGACTGTCTACCTATAAGATAGGCTACGGTGACTTACAGCTTGCATTATTAATACTAGGTGTGTAACTCTCTGTCGCCTATAAGTCTGAAGAAAATTGATTAACTTGGAGTGTTTTCTTGGTTTTTGAAGATCAGAGTACCACACCCACAGCTTATATTTTACCATTAGGTATGTAGCTAGCTCGTTGACTCTCTTCTCTACGAGTCTGGACAAAATTGATTAATCTAAATCACTTAGCTTTCGCATATACATCTCTCCATATGCGTCTCCTCAACACCCACACCTATCAGGTTAAAGAATTTTTAACCGAAATCCCCAACTACGCCATTCTCTCTCACACCTGGGGGACAGACGAGGTTACATTCCAGGACATCCAGAATCTCGATGTTGCCAAGGTCAAGGCAGGCTGGTCCAAGGTTGAGAACGCTTGCACATATGTTCGAAAATACAAGTTTGACTGGATTTGGATCGACACGTGCTGCATCGACAAGTCTAGTAGTGCCGAGCTTTCCGAAGCACTCAACTCGATGTACAAGTACTATGAAGAAGCATGTGTCTGTATTGCATACTTGAACGATTTGGAGAAGCCCTCGAATAAAGCTACAAATAAGGCTACGGAATTGTTGAATATGTTGGAGAGGTGTAAATGGTTCACACGAGGCTGGACACTTCAGGAGCTGGTTGCACCGCGTTACATGGTCTTTGTGGATAAGGAGTGGCAGCATGTCGGTACTCGTTTTACCCTGCGGCACTTCATTTCTGAAGTAACTTCTATTCCGGTGTTCCTTTTCGAGGGGCAAAAATTGTGGGACAATGATAAGGGAAGGCAGCTTGAAGACTACAGCATTGCACAGAAAATGTCATGGGCTGCCAAGAGAGAGACAACTAGACCAGAAGACATGGCATACTGCCTAATGGGACTTTTTGGAGTTAATATGCCACCAATTTATGGGGAGGGAGGCGAGAAGGCTTTCATGCGATTGCAACAGGAGATAATCAAGTATTCCGATGATCGCAGCATTTTTGCCTGGGTAGCAACAAAGGACTATGAGCGAGACAGAGGACTGTTTGCTGTCTCTCCCTCCGAATTTGCATCTTCTTCCCACATCAATGACTCGGAGTCTTTGGAGGATTTACAGGAAGTCGTAGTGAAGGAGAGCGTAGTCCCCCGTCAAGTTGAACATGACTACGAGGTCCCCATCGAATTCAAACTCGATTCCGAACTCACCCTTCCTGACGAGGTCGACATCACTCCTCTTGACGAGCCAAAACTACGCAGTATAAAGTTGCTGTCATTGAGTCAGGACAAAAATTACTGTGTCATTAGACTTCGGACGCAAGAAGGAAAAGAATTTAATGTCTACCTTGATTCCTGGCTCAGTGACGTCATTCCTACGGTAATGGCTCACGTTGTTGGCAGATATCCCGACTTCCTTGACCTTCACGACAGTCTCCTATCACCTATCAATGATGAAAATGCTCTGGTATCTCTTTTTATACACATGACTGGAGACTCTTCCAACCAAAGAATTATCGAAATCAATTACATCCCCTCATCTAGTCCCAATTTCGAGCCTTACCGTCAGATAGACAGTTTTAAATGTTCGTCTCGCACTTCGAGCTTAAAAACTCTCAATTTCACAGTTGAGGTCGAACCTGGTTTAGTCCGCTACGGGCATCCTACACTTTTCCCATCCGGTCTTCCTTGGAGAGTGGATGATAGAAAGCTGACACATGCGTCAATCTCATACTCCCCTGAGCAACGTGATGGGCATTGCGTGCTTATGTACAGACAGATCCCATGGGGGACAAAATATATCTTTATAGCACTGGGCCCGTATCCCGATCAGGAGAATTTTTATTATCGCGAACCCTGGATCGATGTCTTTGTATCGGATGATGAACTTCGAATCTCCGATGTATGGGACTCTTATCTCCCTTCGGGCTCAAGATATGGACGTCGACAGGATGTCAATAGTGGTGCAACTGCTTCATTATGGTACGATACATCCGTAACTGTTAGTGCGGAAAAGATATGGGATGACCCTTCTTATTTTTACATTGTACTCAAAGAGAATGACAGACAGACGGGGGCAACGGTGCAGGGACTAACGGATAGTGCACAATCGGGATTGGAAGGGGCAGATGTCAGTACTGTTAACGGGGGACTGGACGAGGTCATGATATCGCCCGAATGCGAAGAGGTCAATGAGGAGTCTGTGGCGGAGTTAAAATATATGGATGATACATAACTATCCCTCGAATGAATTGCTTTGAATAGATCAACTTTATGTTGGGAAAAAGTGGACAATAAATAACATGAGAAGATACTAGCAACTTTAGCCGTGAGATACGCCGGAATACTTCAAGCATCCAATAAAGAAGTGTCACCGGAGTAGAGGGTCGGAAACGTAAGGGAGAAAAATGGGAGCGAGCAAGAGAAAACAGAAGGGAGAGGGAGGGGGCAATGAGAGTGGAAAAGTGGGCAGGGAAGCGGCAGGATAGTAAAGGAATGTGTGAATGTGTGGGGGAAGGGGAGGGAAGAAAAGGAGACAGAATGAATGAAGGAAAAGAGGGAGAGTCATTGGGAAGGAAGAAGTGATAGGGAAGGAAGTAAAGTGGTGAAAAGGAACCTGAGAGTTGGAAATGGATTTTTAAAGATGTTTTCTCTCTCTCAATGAATTATCTTATGTTGAATTGATGTCTTATGGCAGTCCAGATCAAATATAGGTGTGAAAAACCAGCATTGCTCTTTTACCTGGTTCAGAGATCAGTGAATCTTACCAACTAGTTAGGGACATAAAGGAGAATAAATCACCCTGTTCACCAATAACTCGGAAAAATGACTTTTAAAATGTTCGTTCAAAGCACGCCACTGGCAGCCACTTCGACCGAGAAGAACACGTAAGTATCATCGTCATGGCAATTTGAAAGATAGGATCTGCTCATGTACACGAAACCCCCGAGCCCATCTAGACTGATGAGTACTCTGAAAAGCTCACCGATGCGCCGCCGAGATGCTTGACCGCATCCTTCCTATTGTTATACTACAATTACGTTCAATGCTTGAGCTCTGATCAAACATAACAAATCTGTAAGTCCTTTAGCCAGAGTGACAATTTGAATATAGGAGACGTAGATGTAATAAAGAATAGTTTCTCATGGACAATAAAGTGGAGGTTTTGGTACATCAGATCAACTTGGAGCATAGAATACATACATATGTATGTGTACAAACCAGCTACGTAACTTGGCAAGTCTTAAAGGGTTTTGTTGTGAAGTAACCTTGAGTCTGTATACGGTCAGGCTTTGAAGAAGTTGGACACTTAGTTAAACGAGGATGTGTCCCAAGTCAGACAGAATTGGAAACTTACCACTGAATTGATGTACAAATGTCTATCCTCCCATATCACCAATCTCAAAGTTATCCTGAGAATGAAAAGGATACCGTATAATCAATGTGAAGTCTCCAGATAACCTCAACATTCGATATTAGTGCACTCACTGGGCATATCACAGCAAACTTAACAGCTAGGAGAGTCTTCCTGAATTCTTCTCAGCTGCCAAATGAGCCGGGTGTCGATTAAGCTATAGTTAGCTGAATTAGCAGGATTAAAACTCCATAATTCGCGTTCGATACTGAAGTTATAGAAAGTAAAAGAACAACTTCCCTCTAGGTTATGAGATTGTGAGTAGAGAGATACCAACTTGGATAAGATTACAATTGAATCTTGTCTACGCGGTTTGCGGCTTACTTCAAGGATCAAATTCAATGTCAGTGTATCATATCCAGGGCTTCATATCGTCGGAAAATTCATACCCCGTTTCACCTCTACTGCCACTTGTGCTGCCGGATTGAACAGAACAGGTCCTCGACGGTATTCATCTTTGTCCAATAATGTAGGAAGAACGAGAACCTTCAGGTGAACTAATGCAAGATAAGCGGGTTTACCTTCTGGTTTGAGAGTACCTTGATTCAAACCGTATGATGGAGAACGTACGTGTAAGAACGAGGCGTGTGAATTACTCAAGCGATTTTCATTCAAGACCAACACGTGATTTTAGTATGAACGACTTGGACCAGGACTGCTACAGCTACGCTTTTTACTGTCACCGCTCACAGACGATCTCAGAAGGAATGATGATCTCTCTCGCAGAATCATTGGGCCCGCCAGTTAGCTTGTCAGACGGATATGCTCTAACTACTTCCTCTTCTTCCTCGAGCTCTATCTACAATGTTTTCGAGTGTGACGACGCCCAAGGCCTTTGTCTCTTTTCCTTTTCCTTCTCCATCATCCCTTCCGTCGTTGTCATTAGAGCATATTGACGTTATTACTGTTCCGTTCCCCGTCAACCTCTTCGTCATCTCTGATTAGAGATAAACTTCCTCTCGCAACAACCTCCTCCGAAAGCCCTCCAAAACCTCCAAAGTCCAATTTTCAAGACCGATTACTGGTCCACTGTCCCCCACTCAAATCCTTCCCGCTTGGTTCTACTGCATATGACATTATCGCATGTTTCCTGAACCTCGCTAGGTTGTATTATTCCCAGAGGAAAAGTGCTAGAGTGAGAGTTTGGCCGCTGTTCTGGTTTGCAGTCTTTAGGTTTACAGCTCGGCATTTCAACGTTTATGGTCAGCTATCTAGTACACTCTTGAAAGGCGTGTTAGGAATGTTAGCCAATGCTGAAGAAGAGGAGGACGGGTGGAGGTTGGATCTAGGTCTAACACCAGCAGAAAGTGGGCTCGTTCTACCTATCTTATCAGATTTTAACTCGGGATTACCTTTTCCTTTTTATCCTTCCCCTTCCCCAATGAAAATCCCAATCCCAGTCTTAACGTGATGAACAGCACACTGTTCTTCTTCACTTTCTATGCCGGCGGTGACGATGACAACGGATGATCGATATGGATATTTACCTTAACAACAGCACCGTTCGCTTTTCCTTTTCCCTACCTACTTTTGTTCAAATCAAATTGCTTTCCCGCCGATACTTCCTTCACCTCTAGAATCTATAGACCCTGGGTCGTATTTCATCATCATCTGTCCCTACCACAACTAGTTGATTCACGGTGGGAGACCCTAATCGCTCTTCTTCTTTTTAGATTCCTCCTCATCCTGCCCTAATGAATCAACTGCCCACGTACACGCTGGAATACACCTACAACTTGCATTTTTGCTACTTGGTAAGTCGCTCATCCTTCCCTCCCTCCTGGAGTCCCCTGTCCACAAGACAGAAGAGAATTGTCTAATTTGGATTCTTTTCGTTCAAAGTTGATAGACCACCGATACAGGTAGATATACTACAGTGTACATTTTACCATAGGTATGTAGGTAACCCTTGTTGCCTCCTCCCTCTATGAGTGAAAAGGATTGATTGATCTGAATGCCTTACTTCTCTCTCGAGTATACATCTCCGTTCTATACTATACGTCTCTTCTACACCCAGACCTATCGGTTCAAATAAATCTTAAACAAGTGGCTCCTTGTACACGACTCGAAAGGACTCGAGTTCGGCGAAACACAAAGCTTCGAGACTATAAAAACCTTTCTAGACGATCATCGTAAGAGGACAAACATTATTGAGTGCATATATGCAATCTCACCCTTGGGGGTACCGATATTTATATATCAGTGAGAAACCCCAGGCCCCGATGTTTCAATATATGTGGAGTATGCACATCGTGAGGTTTTGGGGACAGTATTTTAATACCGGGTGGACTTTTTCAATATTAGTGAATCCGACTGTAATAAGTAGTATGGGATGATTATATAAGTCAATAAAATATTATAACTAGAAATTTGTGACGCTGTACCTCATATTTTCTATTTGTACTTTATTTGCATCCCTCAAAAACCCCCACATGACCGTGTAAAATCAATTTCTGAGCCACCTCGGGAAGGTTTTCACACAATCGCCACATGAACGATTCGGATTCTATTCACGTGGTCCATTTCCTGCGCCACAAACTCGCCATACCGACGCATACCGACTTTTTACCCGGACTCTTATACCTCCTGACTCAGCACATTAATAGTACACCTATATTTATTTACGTAAACTCGCCATACCGACGCATACCGACTTTTTACCCCGACTCTTATACCTCCTGACTCAGCACATTAGTAGTACACCTATATTTATTTACGTGGTCCATCACCTGCGCCACAAACTCGCCCTACCCCCCGACTCATATATTTACATCCCGACAAGCGATTATTACAACCCATTATATATCTTCTTCGGCCTCTCTTTCAACTCCCAACTTTTCTTCTTCACCATCCTCCACATCGACAGTAATAGTCTTGAGATTGGCATTGCGGGCGAGCACAGACCTGGCGTGTTTTGTGAGCTCACCCCACTTGTCCAATGTTTGCTCGGCTGCCTGCGATTGGAAATTGGCTTGTTGCCAAGCATAACTGTTCAGACCTTCCGCCAAATCTGGATCAATATCAGCGCCTTTCATCCCCTCCTTCCCGACAAACCGTTGAAACCACCACTCTGCTTTCCATAGCGCATAGTCAGTCATCCGACCCAGTTCCTCAGTCAAAAGTAAAACCTCTTCCCTCCAGCGTTGCAATCGCGCTCTAGATTTGCACCACTCAACGCATATGGCTGTGAAATTCAGTGAGTACAATTAAATTGAATCAATAGGATCATACCATCACGGAACTCAGGGTCATCCTCCGACACATCGGGTCGATACCATATCCAGGACAAGCGTCGTTTACCTTCGCCACGCACACGGGACACAATCCCCTCCTCTATCAAGAACTCCTCTCCATCAGAATCTGGCTCAACACCGACGCGTTTAATCCGTTCCTCACGTTCCCTTTGTTCTTCCTTTGTCAAGGCCCTCTCATTAATTCCCCTAACATCCTCATCCAACAGCGGCTTCAGTGCTTCCTCCCATTTCCCACACCCTCTTAACCGGAGTAATGCCTCACGGGCTATGCGATACCGGATTTTGCGTGAGTGGATACGGATGTCGATCTGACGCAGAACTCCAGCTGCACGGGTACTTCCCACCTGACCTGTGATATTGCGAATTTTAAATCTAGTTGCACCGGTCCGTGCACGGAGGCCGTCCCTCACACCTTCCAAAGCATCCTGAGCTTCTGCCTCTCGTAGATTGGCCTCAATTCGTGGTAACTTGGCCACACATGCATGTATCCGATCTGCAAGTTGAGGAATGTCGGAAGGAAGATAGAGGGGAACTTTTTCGGGGCAAGAGTGATCCGGGTCGGTGATGTGCTTCATCTCATCGTCGGATATCACCTGGGACAAACGAGGCATCAAAAGATCTTGAGATCGTCTGAATTCGGATAACCTTTTCATCAGGTTCGAACGTCGTTTAGCCAGGTCCAATTGTTGGGTGCGAGTAAGGGTCTTGTTAACAACTAAAAAGAGAGCTACGCCTCGTCTAGCATGACTTTATGAGATCACAGAACAACTTATTAAATAGATTTACTTACTGGGCTTCCTGGAGCTCAATACCTTGCACAATAAAGCCACTCGGACTCGATGCATAGCCAGACACACCCTCTTTCAAAGCCGATTGTTCATCTTCGAGCAGTTCTAGTTGTCTCAACTTAAATTGTGCCTTGTCGTTATCTGGTAAGAAATATATTAGGATTTCCGGTCCACTGCCACAGTCGGAAAACTTACCCGATTCATCTTCATATGGACATTCCTCATCGTGGTCTTGCTCCCATCTCATTACCTTCTCCTTCCACTCATCTAACAGCGGCCTTCCCAAGGTCTTCTCCAATCCTGAATCAAATTGTATGAAGTCTTGATAATGTATCTCAAACTCCTTGACTGCATTGACCAGTCGTTTTGCGAGCACTTGATCTTTTGAATTGTTATTAGTTACATAAATAGAAATACTATTCATTGATCGTACCTAACTTCTCCAAGTTGAGCCAATTATGAAACCCGAAAATGTCATCCAATGTCATCGCACGAGAACCAGGGCCCATCTCCTTGGTTTGGGCAGCAGCTTTGTTAGACTGAGCCCATCCCTCCTCAATCACTTCCCCATGGGTGGCTCCGCAGCCAGGAGCGTAGTCAAAGGAGAATCTTGTATGACATTTAGTTTGATGTGCTCGCAAATGGAATTTTGGCACCATAAACCGGACCCCGTTTGGTGTGAATTTAACGTTGAATTTGGGATCGAGATCCGCCATCCGCTTCCAAAAATTGATGGACCATTGACACGAGATATCATATGAGATGACGATAACGAGATATTCTTCTCCCTGAATAGTACACCAAAAAATAAAATCTATGTTGCAATATCTAAAGAAGTGGGTAGGCGCAATGAATTCAATTTGAATGTGAGCACTGAATCTAATCTGAGCACTACCTTTCGCCCTTTTGTAAATCCCCCAACCCATTTTTACGCCAAAATCTATGCCTCCCACAGCAGACTCCACCTACACCGCTACTACGCAAACCCGTAACGTTCCGCAAGTTGGCTAAAAACATAGCCGCAAATCCAGAGCAAGATCCCATCTGTAAGCCCCATTAGTCAGTACATAACAACTGAATAGATACTTTCTCATACGTACATACCTCCCTTTCGGAGACATAATTCTCGAGGTGTTCCCGGTATGGAATACTTGGGACCAGATATGCCCACCCATCCCCCAAAATAGGGCTTCGATACTCATTGGATACAACTCGATTGCGCAACCGAAAGTTAGCGTCTATCGCAAAGAACATAGTGTAAAGAAACCTAGAAAGCAAAAGCGTGAATAAAACAATCAATGACCCTGAATAAAAAAAACCTACGCCTCTTCCGGTGATGCCCTGTCCCAGTCCGTCGGTAGATTTTTCCCTGGATGAGGGCAAGCCGGACACTCGACAACCAATTCACCCAACGCTGTTCCATTGATACCAGTGGCAGCATGACCACGTCCCCCTCGCTTACACATCTTGAGGTGGCGCCACTGTACAACACTGCGTAGAAATACAGGATATCTATCCTGAAATATACAAATGAGTTTCTTCATTTCTAACGGCTCAAAAAAATATTCACCGGTACTTTCGTCCTCTGAGCACTCTCAGTCATAATTTGTAAGCCGCGGTAATAGTCATATGCAGGCAGTTTTCCGAGGCAATTGAAATGTTGGAACTGGCGGAGGCAGGAAAAAGTCGTCACTGTTTGCGGATTAATCGGAGTTGCTGGGAACCACATGTTACGCAAAAGTTGCTTCCGATTATCTAAAAGTGCGTTGCACCCGCAGAAACGAACAGAGACAGGATGAATCCCATTGGTATGTATGACTGTGAAGTCGTGATGTGCTTCTTGAGGAAGTACACAAGCCATGCCTGGCTCATGCTCGTGCCCTAATTCCAGAACCAGTCCGAGTGTTTTGAGGGATGTAGGTTCGAACCATTTGCCATTCCAATACTAAACATCTGGTTTAGACTAAATTAACATTGAAACAATGATACACTTACCTCAATCCAATGTAATGGGTGATGAGCATGAGCCGTAACAATACATCAGGAAAAAATAAGGTTACTCCGGGAAGTTCCATATCCCCAGTAGCAGTCATAAACGGGTAGGAACCCCCCCCCCTCTACTATACACGGGTAGCACCCAGTAGCCAAATGGCATCGCTTTGTAGTGCACAATAGCCGCCACTGATAAATACGTATTACCGATATTTCCGGACAGGCATCTTGTAGAATATATATTCTCCGGGGCTTAATTAGATTATGTAGGCCATAGAGGCGGTATATGAACTATCATTTCGACTGATCATTTTCATTTTTGGAACAAATGCACGTAAAATATTTCGGTAGAGTATTGAGTAATAATAACTATGTGGTCTGGGAGGTCATTCAGTCAATGTTGTATCTACACTCCAGGCCGTTACCAAAGAAGTATACGAAACAAACAGTTTTTAAATTTCGCAAAATAGAAGTGAGTGTCTATTCATGGGGTGACTCAGCGCTCAAGTTTGGTAAAGTAAGTTGTGACACACCTTAATGAGAAATCTCAGTCGGCATAGAAGAAGGGGATCGAAGGAGCTGGGGAAGTGGGTGCGAGAGGTCAAGATGCAATAGCCGACGGTTCCATTGTGACGTGGCTTTTGAGTTCTACCCGTGTCGGGGACTAAACCTATTAAACGGAGTTTCAATTGACTTCGAGGTTTTTTGCGTACTGTCTTCTTGGAGATTACTAGCAACGCCCTTGCTAAGTAATTTCATCATTTTCGTAATTATTTAAGACTATGATGAACAGGAGTGGACCGTTGCTTTAGTATGAGCTGTAAACTGCTGGAAGATGCCAACTTATTAGTGCCAAACTGATGCAAAATTATTAGGCGAAGTAACCGCTAGTGAGATGATCTATCAGTCAGGTTTCGCAGAGACAAATCTTTTTAAAGTTGGCCTTGTGATTATTGGCTTTTACTTAAACATTGGCATTTCAGCCAGTTTCAGTCAGTTTCGACATAAGTAAGCGCAGACTGTGACAGCGCTACTCTAGCTCTGCCAAGCCACTATTAGGTCTATGAAAGTATGAATAATTGAATGTTAGCCCAACAAAACGACTCGGAGACATGTAAGTTGTACTGATAGTAACTACAGATCGCATTTAATATGCTATCCGTAACTATAAATCATTATACCTATCCTATGGAATGCTACGCGCAGCTACTAGTCCCCCAGAGAACCGGCGGTAAGCTATCAGTCGCTAAAACTCTTGGCAGCCCTTGCCGTAGCGAAATATTTTTTCCTGATGTACATTCTTGACACATCAACCCTAATTGAAAGCACTCGTCGCTACGGCACCTATATCGTGGCTCTCCTTTGCACTGCTTATTCACGCCACAATATTGACCCTGCCCTCTGCGACCTTCAACAAATAACATTTCTTCCAGGTACTCGTCACGGAAAGGCAACCATGCACGAAGAGGAGCGTCCTTTTAGAGCAGGTCAAACTTGCAGACATATGAATTGTGGTAGGAAGTCACTTTACCGAATTTAAATTGCGCTTTCGGATAAGTCGAACCATAGCAACATCCTCGTCTTGAGCTAGTCCTAGGTCATTCAATTTTCGATCTTGTCCGACGGTCTCGAGATAAGAAAAATCAGGGAGTGTAGCCAGATCATTATCCAAGGGATCGAAATCATCCTCATCCTCGAAATAATCAAAATTGTGGTCATAGTTTGCGCTCGCCGACTCATCGGCATCATCATCCTGTCCGAGATCAGAAGAGTAATGATCGGAATCTACCTCCATGAATTGATTCAAGCGACGCATATCATCAGACATGGAGAAGTGTGTGGCAGTCGAGGTGTCGAAATTGTCCCATCCCTCCAGATCTTCTGCTTTGCGCTTCTTGGAATTTTTGACCATTGTGGATCGAGTGGAAGTAGATAGAGAGGAGTGTGTAAAATTGAGGGTTTATATATGCTCAATTCCTCTATATTCTTCCTTAGAACATAGGGATTCTCTACTACACTCCTATCCCTTTTCTTTCTGTTACCCTCGTCCGATTCTGTCATTCATTCTCAGGTCTTTCCCAAATATGTAGAACAAAAGAAAAGAGTGAGCATGTGGTGAATATTTTATATTTTATTTTATCGAGATCTGGGACTCCGGGTATAAGTAATACACCTAGGTTTCCGTTTGATATCTAAATCATCTAACGACCATGCCTGGTGACTCTATTGCTGCTACAGCCATTCTCGAATGCGACAATTGGCAAGTTCAATTTGTCTTCAATTTGTTGACCTCAATAGCAAACTTACACCTATTTACTCAGTCAAGCTCAAGTTGGAGCGCCTCTGATCTACTGTCGGTGGCACGGAATTCGTGTCAAAGTTAGAGAGGAACCCGGGGCATCCGATTCTGAGGGTCGGTCAGTATTCATCCAATTTTTCCGATCTGATGCTTGTTTACCATTTTCATCAGCACTGTCCTTTATTTCCGTGTGCCCGAGCGAGTTCTTATCACTGCGGCTCGTAACTTTTACAGGGCAAATGCTCACAGGCAAAATGAGATTGAATATAGTGACCGCGAGGAAATGCCTGAGCTTGATGACGAAGGGTTTGATGGAATGATTCAATATGTAGGCTAGGTTTGGTATGTTGGCTAGGGTGGTACGGAAGCAAACTTGGAAGCAAAAGATCTATGCCTTTCGGGCCTAAAATTTATCATATATACAAATCACTTTTTTACAATCTTATTGTTAACACCGAGCTCTTTCAGAATTGGTCGACATTTGAGCCTGCAATTGTTTGAATATTTATTTTGGCCATGATGAGCACAAGTCCAGGAAGCGGAAGATACAATTCTCAGCCAGTTGCATACATAACAGTCGTAGCTACAAGGATGATACAGAAACTACGTGAACACCCATCAGCGTTGCGACAACAATATCTGTCAGGCACTGGTAATAAGAGAAAATCAGAACTAGAACACCATCAGTCGAGAATTGCATTTACCGTGTTATCCGAATCAAATGCTGACTCTCATTACTTCCCATCGCATACGAGTAGATACGGCCTTGCAAGTCCAATGCAAGTTCAACATCCGAATTGGCTAATTCTGGAAGGGACAAGTCATATGGTGTGCGGCACAAGCGGGTGGAGTTGATGGGAACAGGCCGCAGAGAAGGGTAAGGCAATGTATTAACCCTGTTGAAACACTGGGTATATCGCTCCAGGGCTAAGGTAAAAGTATCGTATTTTTTGAAAATGGGACTAGTGATACCATGAACTAAAGGCTTGGCCATCTCCCTATAGATGATTAGTATCTTACGAGTGATAGAATATGGGAATGTACGTACCACAAGGGAAGAATAGCAATCCGAGCACCGCAGACGACCAAATATGCCATATGAGACTCCTCATATGGCCAGTACGCTCGAAGCTCATCGGGAGTCGGTACTCTGTTGAAAGCAGCAAAAACACGAACTGATCCAATGGGTAGATATGGAGGCGGAGGTGGTATCGATCCCTGAACGACATCCGACGTTTGAGTTAGGTGTTCGCTGAATGTCAAAGAATCAATCAATGGAGAGTTAGAAGGAAACAATGATATGCATGTCTACTCACGAGGAATTGGGGTTGACGTGGTCTAGAGCCAAGGGGGGTAGCTGCAAAGGCAGTGCTGCCTCTTCTGCAGTCTCTTCTGCAGTCTCTTCTGTTGCGCCACCCACGGCAGTGTGATTGGCATTCTCAAGCTGAGAAATCATGACCGCTACAAGATATGAATACAACAATACTGGGTCATCAAAGCAAGCTGTAGTACTTACTCTCACCAGGCCTCAAGAAGATGTGACGGACACGCCCACGGTATGGTAGAGACATGGGGAAAAGAGGAGTTGTTCAGCACAGCCACCATCATGTGTATATTGTTCTCCTTGATTGGGATAATCTCGAATGTTTCTTCCACAAAATGTCTGACTCCGGAGCTGCGTTATGGAAACTCGCTTTAGTAGAGAGTGACCTAGTCCCCGCAAACTACTCGAGGTAGGTCCAACTATGTATAGGATCGTCGCAGACCTAATCTAGTATCATTTTCAGCATTGTTCCACGCACTTACTATCTAATTCCGGACATACCGATGGGACGTCAAGCCGGCTTGAGGTGGATTACTGAAAGCTTGAGGGTATCAATTGACAGAGGAAATACGTCGTCGGTTCCATTTTGGGGAGACATGTTTGAGCCTGGTGCAAAAAATGGACGCCATCTGCTGGTAGAGGCGTTGGAGGTTCGTGAGGAGGTGAGGGGCAGGCTTCTTCGCTGGGATAGTGATGAGTCTTTCCAATTCGATGTGGATTCACTAGAAAACTTAGACTGGCCGGGCATACAAGGTATGTAATTTTTTTTTGGAGTTTTATTGTATCTAACTTTGGGATGGGCTACCAGCTACTCGATGCCGGGATGGTAGGTATCCATTGCCTCACTTCAGTGGTGTAGAAGTCCAGATGAGACGAGTTCACGTCTCTCGTCTCCTTCGCGAGTGTATTGCAGCTTTGGAGGATGCCGAGAGTGAATTGATTGAGACAGCTCTGCTTCGGAGGGAGATTTTGATTGAATGTACTATGGATGGATTCCAGGAGAAGAGCTCTAAATTGTTCCTTGATTGCAAGAATGCGAACGAGCAAAGACTGGAATGGAGAAGGCGCTATATTCAGTTGAGAACGGCTTTTGAGGACTTGCTATACCTTACTGGGGTATCGTTGATCTTTCTCTTGTAGAGTCTTTCGAATAGCTATTATTTTCTAAAGATGTAAATCTCTACATGCTACTAGCCCTGCGAGATAATTTACCCATCACTATTTGGTCTTGAAACCGCAGTTGCTTCTGAGTATATGATACAGATAGTCGACCTTCAAGGTGTGCCAGCTCGAAATCGTCAATACACAAAATAAACTCTCGAATAGTCCCTTTAACACCAGCAGCTGTCCTATACTCATTTCCACACCCAAAAAGGTTCAAGACCTCTTCAGAACGCTTCTCTATATCGGTGAGCAGGTCATCAAGAGAAGGTTTGTTGAGTTCAAGCGGGCTTGGCATATCTGGTTCGACTTGGATAAGCCAGGCTTGATAGTCAACGTAGAGCCGGTCAAGGTAGTTGATAGGAGAGTTTCCGGTCAATACAAGAAAGCGATTGTGGATATCGTGGATAGCTAAGAGTGAAGAGCTATTTCCCTATTTTGAGTCCAAAGATAAATTATAATACTTAGCATAGCACGCACCTAGGATTTCTTGATTTTTTTCTTCTACTTTCCCTTCGGTTCTTGTGTTCGAAATTACTGAATAAAATCAAAAAATAAGCTTCGACCAATCGAATGGGTTAATAAGTAACTTGCACTTGGGTTTCTGCTTCTTGAGTGGCTCTTTGTCGTCTTTTACGTTTTTCGGTATTTATTTGGTCTGCATTTCTACGAAGGTCTTAAGATGAGTATGAGAGGTGTTAGTATGAAAAAACGTACTTAGAATAGTAGCGTTGGGCTTTTGCACAGTCTGCAAGACGTTTCTCTTCACGAGTTTTGTACAATTTGGGCCGAGGCATTTTTGAAGAAGCGGTGAACAAGGAATATCGTCACGGTATGTAAGTGGAACTTTGAAGTCAGATCCAGTTTCATTAATTGGTCTTACTTTTTTAATTTCAACCAAAACGCTTCAAAGTCATTCTAAAGGTAATCATAAAGCTATGTAAAATGAATGGAAGCGGTATGTATTCGAGAGTAGAAGATACAAGCCAATCGAAGCTATAAACCAACGGAAAGTAGCAATCCATTTTGGGTTAATCTGGCTCCAATTTAGGATAATCTCATTTTTGTTTTTAGTTCGCGTGTGATCCATTCCTCCTCTCAAGCAAACTTCAACTTCAAGTTTGACACTCGCCGTGCATTTCTACGTAGGTTATCTATAAATTTTTCTGTGACTTCACCTCGTACTTAGGACTCAATCTTTTTCTCACTCAACTTACGCTTCAGCCCATCATGACTAGAGCAAAGAACGCAGAACAGAAGAAAAAGCCGGGTCGCAAAGCTTGGTATTACGATTCCGACGGCTCTCGTCTCAAGTTCCTCAAGGATCATGTGGAGGAATGGACCAAGTGCAAGGAGGCCAAAACAATGACTCAATTCTACAACTCCATCACAGTGAGATTTGTTCTTCAGTTCGACAAAGGTACATTGTTTCAAATAATGTTGATTGAAACAGGCTAATTTTTGCATACTTTAGAGACCGCAAAAAATGCGTTGGTCGACGGAGATAATTCCACTCCGGCCACTACTGCTACCACTACAAGCGCTGAACAAACCGTCGAGAAGGGTGCTCCACATGAAAACGAGCACTCTTCATCAGTCCCTCCAGCTGCTGTGAGCTCCACTCCTGACTTGAACAGTGCAACAGCCCCGCCTCCTGATTCGAACGTTGCGACACCCTCTTCTCTTGACGTAAACGGCGCAATGACCTCTTCTCTTGACGTAAACGGCGCGACACCCTCTTCTCTTGACATAAACGGCGCGGCCACCTCTTCTCTTGACGTAAACGGCACGACACCCTCTTCTCTTGACATAAACGGCGCGGCCACCTCTTCTCTTGACAAAAATAGTACTACAACCCCTTCTCATGAGACCAACGATGCGACAATTTCTGCTCGTGACTTGAACGATGTTACTCCATTGCCCCAGGCTCCTGAAGGCCCATTGAATGCACCTGAGGTTGAAGATCACGACAAAGGTTTGGATACTGCAAGTTTTTCAAGTGTGTCGAGGGAATTGGGGTGGACAGACCTATCACCTGAAGAGCTCAAGAAGAAGAGAGCTTGGTTCAAGGCGAGGCGTGAAGTAAGTGACGACTTTTTTCTTTTAAATCTATTTCTCATCCTATTTCCTCTTGTCAGAAAATCAGCGAATGGTTTAGAGTGGAGTATAGAGGTGTCCTCACTGCGAAATCCTCGTTTGGTATCATCGACCGAGTTTTCTCAGAGCCAAGGGCAGAGAGGAAACCCCTTCGGGTTGCCGACCATCTCGTCTTCATGGATCTGTTTTACGACATGTACATCAAGGCCGAAGCAGAGAAAGAGATTAGAGAGAAGGAAGAGGAATACGAAAAATGGAAGAAAGGTGGTTGTCAGGGACCTGAGCACAAACCACCAGTTCAGGTGGCTATCAGGAGCAGTGTGGCTCGACGGATTCTTTCTCAACAGTCGGAGGAATTTCAGGCCGATATTAAGAGGCAGGCAGATGAACGATTCGAGAGAGAGTTAAAGGTCTGGAAGACGAAGGACGAAGAAATAGTGAAGAACACGCCCCAGGATTATGCAAAGTATGTTTTATTCTTTCTAAGACTACCAAGAATATCTCATGTCTGACTCGTTGCCTTCAATAGGGAGCTATCACGCTGGGGACCAGAGGTAGCCAAGTTCAACAATGCAGTCGCCGAAGCAAACAATATGATCGCAATTACTGTTTTAGTGGGACCCAATCCCTTCAAAAACGGTCAGATCGACAGTTTCTGGTATGTTTTTTTTTATTTTCAAGGAGTAACTAGAGAACGCTAATATTTCGCCTGCAGGAGCTATGCAGGCCCAACATGCATAGGACTGCGTTGGCCACAGGAGGACCGTAATGCCTATGAGGCAGTCAAAAAGTCACTTGTTGGCTTTGGGAAGAAAGTATTCGGTACGTACCTTTCTTTCTGGAAGCATGTAAGTTTCCTTAATGTTTCGATGCACAGGTGTTGCGGATAGGGCAGCAAGAGCTCTCCCTGCTACTGGACCACAAGTCACCCCATGTGGCTGGAACGACGCCGATGATCTAAATCCGAATTCAAATTCCAATCCCACGCCTTTGTCGGGCAATGTCAATGAGCCCTCGTCTGCAAGAAATTCTACCAGTAAATCTCGACGTCCTGGACCAGGTCGCAATTCACAAAATATGAATGCACCTGAGAATCGGTCTACGAGGATCAAACCAAGACCAAAAGGATCCAAGAAAGCAACTGAAGTATCCATTGGAGGAGCTCAAGGCAGTTCAATTTCGGTCGTTGATCCAACTCCCTCTTCAAGTGGTCCATTAGGCGATAGCACTCCTATCACGGCGGCCAATGTGAATTCTATTAGAGCACCATCTGCGGCGCCCTCGTTACCTAGCTCTTCAGCAATTTTGGATGGGTCATTAGGTGATTCAATTTTCCTTTCGACTGCTCCATTGGCTAATGCAACTCCGACCAGGTGATACAACTCCCATGCCATTAGGAGATTTGATTTCCGGTTCCAGTCCCATTCCATTGGCCGTGACGACTGCTCCTTCTGGGCCTCCTGTCCAATCTCCTGTGTCTCCGTCAATTTCAGGTATGCCATTAGGTGATCCAATTTTCTATTTTACTATTCCACTGGGCTGATGGAACTCTGACTAGTTAATACAACTCCTGCTCCTTTAGGAGATCTAATTTCCAGTAACACCACGACTCCATTGGATGACGCATCTGCAGTCCCATCTGCTGCTCCCTTTGTGCCCCCTGCTCAGTCTCCTGTTACGATGGCCGTGTCTCTACCAACTTCCCCTACCATGCCAGGTGTGCCACAAATGGGTAACAACGATGCCGATACTGCCATAGATAATGGCTCCCCACCCGGTCCAGTCCTAAACCCAGTCCACACATCCATTGACGCGGTTGCCACCTCTCCTTCTATTCCTGATACCCGTATGACCCAAAAGGAGGAACCGACTGTATGGACCCATCCGGATATGGATAGGTTCTGGCCGGAAATGCGGATGTTCCTGAGTGAATGGATTACCGAAATTCGTGAGAAGGGATGGGAGAACGAGGATTGGGTGCAGGTTCTTGAAGATTTGCTCGAGGTCTTCATCGAGTATGAAGGAGATTTCCACTACACGGAGGACAACGGTGATATTTGTTCTAAGTGGCAATTGCCTTTATTCAAACAATGGGTAAAGGTAGGGCGTCCTGCAATACTTCGGATCAGGCCTAAACGCGGGCAAACAGATGAGGAACTAACTGAAAAAGTAGTATCTGGTTTGTCGCGTTGGTGGGATGATGTGGTGCCTGTTCGTGAGCCTGGTGAGAAGGAGGATTGGGCACCACTGGATTGCGTCTCAGGCCGTAATGGGGCCTGGAAGTTGATTTGTTTTATGGTCTTCGTGGCGTTTCTTATTTGTGGAGGGGATGTAGAGATGGATGCTCGAGGGACTTTTTTGGCTGCTTGGATTGGGCTTGCAGGACATATGAAGGACACGCTGATCGAAGTTATCAAATGGGGATGTCAACCCCCCAGGAAACGCAAAGCCACGACGTTACCCGATGATGAGCCAACCTCCAAACGTGTAACTAGGCTACAAGCCAAACAGGATCGAGGGTAGGAGCCTCATTCGGTTGAATATCTTAATTTTTTTCCTCGTATGCCAATATATTTTTTTTTGCCTCCATACATACATACTTACAGGCTGTGGCATGTGTTTCCACATCGGGGAACTATCCGCCGATGATAGGAATAGCTTCATCACGCCACCACTGTAACCGTTATAATCAAATCAATTACTAGACTATTGTATTGAACATTTTATCCTACTCTACTGAAACAGCTGATGTTCATCGACTGTATTTTCATAGTTCTTGCCCTTCATCCCCCACTGTTTGTTAACAACTTGAATTCTTACATAAAAGTCCAATACTTAGTATACTTGTTAAATCAGAGTCGGGGATACCGCTTTATGGTGCTCTGTACACGGGTCTGCGTGACAAAGACTGCACCCACACCCCTGGGAATGTCCATAAGCGAAAAGGATATCCTTACTTAGGGCCATTCGGGTGCGGTCGTTTAGATCTGCTTATGTCCAGTTACCCACCAAATTAAATCATGAGTAATGAATTAACTGGCAAAAAGATCGACTTGTGATTGAGTTGTGATTGAGTCGTGGAGAGACTGAGTTGGGAAAGTCAAGCCCTCCCGGGATCAGGATACGACCGTCCGACAACTGTGGCGAGTCGGATTTAACGGTAAGTTTTACGTCATTGTGCCTTTTACACTTTGGAGTCTTTGAGATGTGGTCTTCCGTCTGGTGTAATAACACAAGACAGGACTGGGTGGTACTTATTTACTATATGTATACGGATTTTGACTTGTAGTATAAAAATTAGCTCGCATGTTGTGTTACTTACCAGTTATGATTACAAGTAGCTTCATTATAGAGACTTCATTATAGAAAGTAAACTCACCTTGGGCCCCTGACAGTGATTTTCAAGCAAACGAGATTCTCAGAGTGACAGGTTGTCTTCAAGTGGACAAGATTCCGGGAGTGACGGTTCCGAAAGCTAGTTTCCTTTTTGGGATAACCAAATGTAGGTTCCCGAACTTTGCCTTACCTTGAAACAACACTCGGGCACGTTTATAAATCGTTGTACGTGTATAAATATGTATTTATAGACCTTAGCAAAGAATAGTGAAGAGAAACGATAAAAAGAGAGGCCCGGGGATTGCGCAGTCAGTGGTTTCTATTGCTTAGTCACCGAATGCAACAGTTTCAACGTTTCGTTGCATTCCGTGACTAAGCTTTACGTTGTTGTGTGCAATGTGATACAGTTCTTGCTAAAGACTGGCACGAGTCCGGATCCGAGTATACTCGTGATCCGTGGATGGGTACTCAATGCCTAAAAATGATGACTCGTGACCTGCTACAGACCCGTGGGAAACGGGTACTTGACCTGTGGGTCAATTACTTGCGAGTCACGAGTAACTCACGACTGCACAAGTCATGGTGAGTACTTACAGGTATACTCATGGGTACTTGTAAAAATTAAGAAACTTGTTTAAAATATGTGAAGTATTGATACATGTACATATTCTTTACTACTTACAAATCATCATCTTCAATCTCAGTATCACTATCTTCATCCTCCTTCAAGTTCTTTACCTTTCGACGAGAATTGAGGTCCTTAAACATCTTCACAACCTCATCTTCAGGCACAAGTCCAACTTTAAACAGTGAGTTCAAAGCCATGGCAGCCCGCATAGTCTCGTATCCCATGTTGTGCCTGCGTTTAGTCACCAAGAGACTTCCATCAGAAAAAAGACGCTCGGCATCCGTTGATGTAGCTGAAAGAAAAAAAAAGATAAAGATACAAAAATAACATAGGGATAATAATAACATACCGGGTGCTGAACAAAAGTCTAGACCCATCTGGGCCAGAGCACCTTCTGCAGTCGGCTTGTCTCCTGGCTTGTCCAACCTCGATGTCCAGAACTTAATAGGATTATCAGTCTTCGTGGTGTCCTTGAGATACTTAGTGAAAACATCTTCATCAATCTCGTTATCTTTGCCGTAATCATCGATGGCCGCAAAGATATCATTTGGCACTGGCTGATAAGAACAAGTTACAGTCAATATTGTCGAGATTCAAGAAAGAAGAAGGCCATACCTCGTGTGTGCGCGTGCTTGTGGAAGGTTCCTGCTCTACATTGCGCAGATAATGCTCCTCGAAAAACTCTCTAGCACCATTCTCCGCCGTGTCGATCCACTCCTGCTCCCATTTGTGGTCCTTGAAGTACTTCAGCTTGTACCGAGGATGCATGACTAAACACCGTGAGTACTAAATCTATAAAAAAAGAACCAAAAAACACGTACTCATGGACATCTTGTACATGATAGTGTCGTCTGTCTTGCTGTAATACTTGTTGAGCACAGCTATGGCTTTGGCAGCCCCTGCTCTCGTTTGCGGTGATTTGGTCCAGTCCTTGCGTAGCTCAAGAAGATTATCGGTGAGCGTGTCGATCAAAGGAATGACCTCACAAAGAAGCGGTCGACTTGAAGCAGAAATCCGGAGAGTTGCCCTTTTGAACCACTGGATAGCTAGATTAGGAAACGATCAAATAAAAAAGAACGACCAAGAGTATGCACCTCAAGAACAGGCTTAATTTCCTCTATCAAGTCCCATTCATCATCATCAGGCCGCAACTCAGCCAATTTGGTCTTCTCCTTTCGGCCTTGGGCATACTTTGCACTTGACAAAACTTGGGTTAACGGTGTTCGAATTTCGACCGCACGATCCACAACGTCAGACCACGTGTTCCAACGAGTATCGACAGCGCGCTTCGGGGTCCGGGCTTTGATCTTGTTCTTCATGCATTCTTTCTTGAGGTCACGTCGCGGTTCTTCTTGGTATCGGAAGCTGTGGCCGAGCTTTTTGAGCTGTACCAAGATCAGACGATAAACAAAGTGGTACTAGAGGCATACACACACCTTGGTAAATGCTGATGCCGCAACTTCTAGATCCTTTTTGGTGAGGTTCTTCACTTCCTCAAGATCGTTGGTCAAAAGCTCAATCTCTCTTCTCTCCTCCTCATCTCTATCTCTTGCTTCGGCTGCTTCGTTCCCGACTGCATCCTCCTGATCATCTTCGAGGTCCGAAAGTGGATCACCAGCCTCGTTATCGTATTTGTCATTTGAACCTTCATTATCGTCTTCTTGATCCACGCCTTCAATGAAGACTGAGATGAATGCCTTGCCGCCGATATTAAGGACATGCCCAAAACATCGAACTTGAGTGGTGCTGTTTACGAGCGAGTCGGAAGGAAGAAGATCGGGTAAATGAGCGAGCATTTTGTCGTTATTCGAAGCATTGTCCATGGCGGTTCCGAGGGTCTTGCTTTCAAGACCAAAAGACTTGAGACATTTGGCGTAAACCTGGGCCAAATATTCACCAGTGTGTGATTTATTGAGGCTAGAAAGAAGATGTGTTAAAGCCATATATATGGAGTGTTATGAAACGTTACAAACCGTAGAACATCTAGTGTAACGCTAATGATTTTGCCGTCCTGGACATAAGTCATGATTAAACCAAAGACCGAGATGATGTTTGGAGAAGTCCAGCCATCGAGCGCGATGTGGACACGTCCTGGAAGAGTCTGTTGAAATGCAAGTGATGAGCCACGTAATAACACTAGTATAAGAAAGCATACCAGGATCATTTTCTTCACATGTTTTTTCGTCAGCACAAAAACTCTCTTTAAATCTCTTGAAGCACTTCGTTGGGATCTGGTCTCAACACCGGCGTGAAGCATGGTGAGGATCTTGCGATAAGGTGAGTCTTCAACTATAGCAAATGGGCGATTGTTGAGGGCGAACATCTCGACTTGATATAAACGGAGGCGACCGGGACTGTATGTGCTGCCATGCGCAAACGCCGCAATAGAGAGTTGGTTCTGTTTCTCGGACTTGTTGATGCTGGGGCAAATGCGAGCATGACGACCTAGGTTGCTTGTGGAAACGTCATGGCGGGCTCTGGTAACACTCTGTGTTGGACATCTGCAGAAGATGTTAGTCGACAGCCATGAGATTAAAGCAGGAGACGCACGCAATACAGCGGAAGACATATTTGATGTCTGGTTCTTCGCCGACTATCTCTGGTGGCAGCTGGTAATGATCGTATGTGTCCGAAGTCCAGTTTTTCATTTGTATTTCTGCAAATTCAACATCAGTCAAATGGAATAGCTCTCAGAAATATGAGTACGCACCTAAGACCTCCTCTGTAGTGAGGTCATCATCAAAAGTGTCTCTGAAGGCCTGGGCAAGGCTGACACCACCCGAAGCCTTTGATTTGGCCTTTCCCTTTGGAGGGTTCATCTTTGACCTTTTTGCGGGAGGACGTCGTGGTTGTAAGGTGTCGTCTTCAGAGTCAGAACCGTGGATGACTTCGACCTCATCATCCTCGGCATGTTTTCGTTTGCCTATGTTCTGAGCCTGTGGTCGAGATGAGGTTGCTTGGGGTGAAGAATCTGGTTGAGGGTGAGACTGCTTCTTGTGGCTCTTCTTTGCCATCGCAGGGAAAAGAGGATCGGAAAAGAGGAAAAGGCAATATCAAGAGGGGTGTTGAGGAGTACGCGCGGGTGGACGTGTTTAAATAGCTGGTAGCGATAGTGAGCAATAACGAACAAAAGGCATAGACAATATGAACAATGACGTACCAGAACTGAAACTGCGCTTTGACCCATCCCAGTACGGTAACAGTAGATACCGTAGGACATACAAACACCTAGTCACCAAGACCGATTCGTTTGTGGTGAGGAGAGTGACGACATGGACCGGTGTGGATGTAGATGTGAGGCTTGGTGCATCCGGTACTGGGAAATAGGAAATGGGAAGTAGACCGAGCTGCACTTAGCAAACTCGGGAGGCCGACGCGTAGTCAAAACCTATGCGGTAGTAGAACAAAAGAAACAAAAGAAGGAAAGAGTGGTTTGGTGCATCCGGTACTGGGAAATAGGAAATGGGAAGTAGACCGAGCTGCACTTAGCAATCTCAGAAGGCCGACGCGTAGTCAAAACCTATGTGGTAGTAAAACAAAAGAAACGAAAGAAGGAAAGAGTGGTTTGGTGCATCCGGTACTGGGAAATAGGCAATGAGAAGTAGACCGAGCTGCACTTAGCAAACTCGGAAGGCTGACGTGTAGTCAAAACCTATGCGGTAGTAAAACGAAAGAATTTAAGAAACGAAAGAATTTAAGAAACGAAAGAAGGAAAGAGCATGAGGCGGTGCAGGTGTCATGTGATTGCAGCAGGCAACCGCAGTGTCCTGAGTATGGGTACTTGTTTCCAGACATTGTTACATCGTTCGGTGTAGAGGAAGTGGGAGGAGGAAGAGGTGAAACCTCAACCTCTCGAGGATTCGGTTTCTCGTCAAAGCGTTCAACTTGATGGCCGATAGTATAATGTTCTGGTGGGAGAGGAATCAGTCTGAGGCCCAGAGTAGAAAGAGAGAAAGAAAGAAGGGAGATCGGACCAAGCTGTTATCGTCAACCTCTACATTCTTCGTGTAATCACGGTGCAGGTGTCGCCCAAAATTCTGAGTTTGTTTGGATACGTGAGGGTGAGAGCGTTGTCAAAGAAATCTCGAGGAGCCTTGAGGCCGTTGACCACTGGTGAGGGTTTCGTTGAAGAAAGGGAAGAAAGGTTCGGGACAAAAGCTAGCCAAGCTCCAGGCAATAGCAGGCTTGGATAGGCCGACACATAATCAAAGCCTGTGTATAGAAGAGTAAGGAGAACAATGGTGGGAGTCGAGAGCAGGAAGGAAAAAACATGAGGCAGATCAGGTGCTCTCTGTTACCTGATAGCGGCAGGCCATCATTTTGTCACGGAGAAGTCCCGGATTCAATTCAATGGAATCCAGCTAAAGACGTTCGGTGTTCTCTCAAATATTTACACCCACAAATAACATCGTCAATGTTACATAT
>ML179240.1:45520-78309 GCA_004369135.1 Dendrothele bispora CBS 962.96 | reverse complement strand
CGTAAACGGCGCGACACCCTCTTCTCTTGACATAACCGGCGTGGCCACCTCTTCTCTTGACAAAAACAGTACTACAACCCCTTCTCATGAGACCAACGATGCGACAATTTCTGCTCGTGACTTGAACGATGTTACTCCATTGCCCCAGGCTCCTGAAGGCCCATCGGATGCACCTGAGGTTGAAGATCACGACAAAGGGTTGGATACTGCAAGTTTTTCAAGTGTGTCGAGGGAATTGGGGTGGACAAACCTATTACCTGAAGAGCTCAAGAAGAAGAGAGCTTGGTTCAAGGCGAGGTGTGAAGTAAGTGACGACTTTTTTTCTTTTGTAAATCGGTTTCTCATACTATTTCCTCTTGTCAGAAAATCAGCGAATGGTTTAGAGTGGAGTATAGAGGTGTCCTCACTGCGAAATCCTCATTTGCTATCATCGACCGAGTTTTCTCAGAGCCAAGGGCAGAGAGGAAACCCCTTCGGGTTGCCGACCATCTCGTCTTTATGGATCTATTCTACGACATGTACATCAAGGCCGAAGCAGAGAAAGAGATTAGAGAGAAGGAAGAGGAATACGAAAAATGGAAGAAAGGTGGTTGTCAGGGACCTGAGCACAAACCACCAGTTCAGGTGGCTATCAGGAGCAGTGTGGCTCGACGGATTCTTTCTCAACAGTCGGAGGAATTTCAGGCTGATATTAAGAGGCAGGCAGAGGAACGTTTCGAGAGAGAGTTAAAGGTCTGGAAGATGAAGGACGAAGAAATAGTGAAGAACACGCCCCAGGATTATGCAAAGTATGTTTTATTCTTTCTAAGACTACCAAGAATATCTCATGTCTGACTCGTTGCCTTCAATAGGGAGCTATCACGCTGGGGACCAGAGGTAGCCAAGTTCAACAATGCAGTCGCCGAAGCAAACAATATGATCGCAATTACTGTTTTAGTGGGACCCAATCCCTTCAAAAACGGTCAGATCGACAGTTTCTGGTATGTTTTTTTTTATTTTCAAGGAGTAACTAGAGAACGCTAATATTTCGCCTGCAGGAGCTATGCAGGCCCAACATACATAGGACTGCGTTGGCCACAGGAGGACCGTAATGCCTATGAGGCAGTCAAAAAGTCACTTGTTGGCTTTGGGAAGAAAGTATTCGGTACGTACCTTTCTTTCTGGAAGCATGTAAGTTTCCTTAATGTTTCGATGCACAGGTGTTGCGGATAGGGCAGCAAGAGCTCTCCCTGCTACTGGACCACAAGTCACCCCATGTGGCTGGAACGACGCCGATGATCTAAATCCGAATTCAAATTCCAATCCCACGCCTTTGTCGGGCAATGTCAATGAGCCCTCGTCTGCAAGAAATTCTACCAGTAAATCTCGACGTCCTGGACCAGGTCGCAATTCACAAAATATGAATGCACCTGAGAATCGGTCTACGAGGATCAAACCAAGACCAAAAGGATCCAAGAAAGCAACTGAAGTATCCATTGGAGGAGCTCAAGGCAGTTCAATTTCGGTCGTTGATCCAACTCCCTCTTCAAGTGGTCCATTAGGCGATAGCACTCCTATCACGGCGGCCAATGTGAATTCTATTAGAGCACCATCTGCGGCGCCCTCGTTACTTAGCTCTCCAGCAATTTCGGATGAGCCATTAGGTGATTTATTATTCCATTCGACTGCTCCATTGGCTAATGCAACTCCGACCAGGTGATACAACTCCCATGCCATTAGGAGATTTGATTTCCGGTACCAGTACCATCCCATTGGCCGCAACGACTGCTCCTTCTGTGCCTCCTGTCCAATCTCCTGTGTCTCCGTCAATTTCAGGTATGCCATTAGGTGATCCAATTTTCTATTTTACTATTCCACTGGGCTGATGGAACTCTGACTAGTTAATACGACTCCTGCTCCTTTAGGAGATCTAATTTCCAGTAACACCACGACTCCATTGGATGACGCATCTGCAGTCCCATCTGCTGCTCCCTTTGTGCCCCCTGCTCAGTCTCCTGTTACGATGGCCGTGTCTCTACCAACTTCCCCTATTGTGCCACAAACGGGTAACAACGATGCCGATACTGCCATAGATAATGGCTCCCCACCCGGTCCAGTCCTAAACCCAGTCCACACATCCATTGACGCGGTTGCCACCTCTCCTTCTATTCCTGATACCCGTATGACCCAAAAGGAGGAACCGACTGTATGGACCCATCCGGATATGGATAGGTTCTGGCCGGAAATGCGGATGTACCTGAGTGAATGGATTACCGAAATTCGTGAGAAGGGATGGGAGAACGAGGATTGGGTGCAGGTTCTTGAAGATTTGCTCGAGGTCTTCATCGAGTATGAAGGAGATTTCCACTACACGGAGGACAACGGTGATATTTGTTCTAAGTGGCAATTGCCTTTATTCAAACAATGGGTAAAGGTAGGGCGTCCTGCAATACTTCGGATCAGGCCTAAACGCGGGCAAACAGATGAGGAACTAACTGAAAAAGTAGTATCTGGTTTGTCGCATTGGTGGGATGATGTGGTGCCTGTTCGTGAGCCTGGTGAGAAGGAGGATTGGGCACCACTGGATTGCGTCTCAGGCCGTAATGGGGCCTGGAAGTTGATTTGTTTTATGGTCTTCGTGGCGTTTCTTATTTGTGGAGGGGATGTAGAGATGGATGCTCGAGGGACTTGTTTGGCTGCTTGGATTGGGCTTGCAGGACATATGAAGGACACGCTGATTGAAGTGATCAAATGGGGATGTCAACCCCCCAGGAAACGCAAAGCCACTACATTACCCGATGATGAGCCAACCTCCAAACGTGTAACTAGGCTACAAGCCAAACAGGATCGAGGGTAGGAGCCTCATTCAGTTGTATATCTTAATGTTTTTTCCTCGTATGCCAATATATTTTTTTTGCCTCCATACATAAGTACATACTTACAGGCTGTGGCATGTTTTTCCACATCGGGGGAACTATCCGCCGATGATAGGAATAGCTTCATCACGCCACTACTGTAACCGTTATAATCAAATCAATTACTCGACTGTTGTATGGAATTATATTTTATCAGAAGAATTCGAACAATATCTTTGCAACATTGATTCCCGAAATTGATGGGTGATCGTGCCCTAACTCAGAAAAAAAAAAGCTACTCTACTGAAAAAGCTGATGTTTATCGACCGTAATTTCATAGTTCTTGCCCATCCTCCACTGTTTGTTAACAACTTGACGAAATAAGTCCAATACTTAGTACTATACTTTTTATGGTGCTCTGTACATGGGTCTGCGTGACAAAGACTACACCCACATCCCTGGGAATGTCCATAAGCGAAAAAGATATCCTTACTTAGGGCCGTTCGGGTGCAGTCGTTTAGATCTGTTTATGTCCAGTTACCCACCAAATTAAATCGTGAGTAATGAATTAACTGGCAAAAAGATCGACTTGTGATTGAGTTGTGATTGAGTTGTGGAGAGACTGAGTTGGGAAAGTCAAGCCCTCCCGGGATCAGGATACGACCGTCCGACAACTGTTGCGAGTCGGATTTCACGGGAAGTTTGACGTCGTTGTGCCTTTTACACTTTGGAGTCTTTGAGATGTGGTCTGCCGTCTGGTGTAGTAACACAAGACAGGACTTGGTGGTACTGATTTACTATGTATACGGATTTGGACTTGTAGTATAAAAATTAGCTCGCATGTTGTGTTACTTACCAGTTATGATTACAAGTAGCGTGTCAACTTCATTATAGAGACTTCATTAGAGAAAGTAAACTCACCTTGGGCCCCTGGCAGTCATTTTCAAGCAAACGAGATTCTGAGAGTGACAGGTTATCTTCAAGTGGACGAGATTCCGGGAGTGACGGTTCCGAAAGCTAGTTTCCTTTTTGGGATAACCAAATGTAGGTTCCCGAACTTTGCCTTACCTTGAAACAACACTCGGGCACGTTTATAAATCGTTGTACGTGTATAAATATGTATTTATAGACCTTAGCAAAGAATAGTGAAGAGAAACGATAAAAAGAGAGGCCCGGGGATAAGAATGTTGATCTCATTGTTTACCAAAGTAAGACTTGGCGAAGGAATGTGAGGCACATTGAGTTATAAATGTGTGAACTTTGTGATCTACGGGTGTTGTATATAAGTTGGGGAGGGTGGCGCATGTTGATTTTTCGTTCATGTGAACGTTGTGCTTACTACAGGATGTGTTTGTATATATTGAGTGCGCCGCCGACTTCAACATTGCGGAATGAGGTGGTCCCGACAGGACGGGATGATGAAGTGCAATGGGTACTGTGCGAATGCCCCAACTTGACCTTTTTTTTTGGTTCTTATCGTGGTTTCTATTGCTTAGTCACCGAATGCAACAGTTTCAACGTTTCGTTGCATTCCGTGACTAAGCTTTACGTTGTTGTGTGCAATGTGATACAGTTCTTGCCGAGTAGGCCTCATGTGCCGAATTGTTTTGCGGTCGGCGGTAGGTGTCTGCCGTGGTGTTTTTGATAAGGTTATTAAACGGACGCTGATGTAGTTGTCGGTAGCGGGCTTTGCCGCTAGTCGGCCTTACCGGTTATTCATTCTTGGCTCACGTGAACGTTGTGTGTGTAGGAAGTCGGGATCGGGATCATACGGCGCGTTGTGCTTACTACAGGACATCTTTGTAAGAAGTCGGGATCAGGATCACACGGCGTGTTTGTATATTGAGTGCGCCGCCGACTTCAACATTGCAGAATGAGGTGGTCCCGACAGGACGGGATGATGGGCCTGATGCGGAAGGAATTAACAAACAATCTCAAACAATATCCGATGTTGTATTATGTATAATTCGGGGTGGCGTATATTCATTCTTGGCTCACGTGAACGTTGTGTGTGTAGGAAGTCGGGATCTGGATTATACAGCGTGTTTGTGGCTCCCGACGGGATGATGTGCCTGATGCGGAAAGAAAGTAAACAATTAGTAAACAATTCCGACTGAGGAGAAGGTTACATAATGGAAGTCAAAGAAAAATTAAGTGTGACCGTCCAATATGGGTTTTTGAATAATTGAATGCAATATTGAAGGGAATAAACCCCCAAAAGGTAAGAGGGGTGGTTTACATAAGCTAAAAATATGAACCCGAAGTGCTGCCGAGCCCAAATTTATCCTGAGGCTTAGAGCCTCAGCCTATATAGCTATCCTGTCCCCAAAACCTCACGATGTGCATACTACGCATATATTGAAATATGGGTCATGGGGTTTTCTCACTGGTATTACAATATTCATACTGTATGGCCTCGCAATCTTGCGAGCGGTATCTTTTGTTTTCAGACTTGTCGAGCTTACCCTGGACACAATTCGCTTCGGCCACCATTATTAAACAGAAGTAAAGGCGATAAGGCCAGCGAGGACCTTAACAATGGTCATGAACTCGCTGATGTTCCATCTTTCACCGATGAATTACCCAACTGCTCTCCGACTCCTGGTGCTGATCTTAATTCTTCTCCGGGCAACATCAACAATATTTCCGGCCAGTGATTATCATTTTCCACCACCGACTTGAATGACAGCTCGACTACCAACCATTCCCATAAAGTTTTTAACACCACTAAGACGGATTCACATAATAATATCTACATCAATTTCAACGATTCTTCTCAGAAATATGAGCGGCGCGACAGGAGAAACCGGTGGAATGTTACCCAAGTTTATTACTCAGTATGTGCCATAATACATACCTCACTACCTTCCGGTGCCAGCTATCTCTCGTATTCCTGATGGTTACATTTACTGGACCCACCGCGTTTGGGACGGTTTGCATTGGCTGAACAGCAAGTGGACACAGATTGGCTTCCAATGGTTTCATACGCCTTACTGACCTGATCTTATTAAGTATACTTGTGGACTATGAGCAAGTTCTTCGTTTGATTCTTTTATACTTTATTTCGTTGTTATTTTTCATCTTTTATGAGTTTCTTTTACCAGCATAGCTATTGCGCTCCTTGTGTTCCACATCGGTACGTTCTGGGTTGGCCTCAACGTCATCCCTACTTCAAACATACCACGGTCGGTTTCCCCTCGTCATTCAACCTTAACACTGCTTAAGTAGTAAATTATTTTTATTTATAATACAGAGTATCGTGAGCTCACAAAGTTGCAAACACCAAATCAAGGTTTGAAATTTGAAAAATGATGTAGATAAATAAATGGATACACGTCCATCGTTTCTTTATTCAAGTACATCCACCGAAGTCCCGAAAGCCTTTCTTCTCTACGCATTGGACAACAGCACCACAGCAGAATCATGCGGGTCGGGGAGAGGTTCACAACAAATTTGTATAAATCCGTGAGATCGAAGTATGGAACGTGGAGGAAATCGCAGTAATTGAACATTCGTACTCTCGGCCCGTTGTGTTTCAACGTCAGGTTCAGACTCCGCTCGGTGTTCGTCAAAACCAACACGTGTCATTACCTCATTTGAAAATGCGTCACTCGTCCGCGTCAGTCCGTCAAGTCGATTTGCCAACAAGCTTTGACCAACCATTGCAGACCGACCGGTATCAAGTCCAATGCGGTGTCGTGTGCTCAGTGCGTTTCTGCTTGTCCCAATTACTCAACGAAACTATTTTTCTTTGCCTTTTTTTCGGTATTGTTGTGTTAAACTCGAGTTGCAGGTCTCTTACTATCGCCGTCCCACTCAGACTAACAACTTTAGAAGAAACCATAATCCCTCTCGCAAATTGCCACAAGCTCACTGCCAGATATTACTCCATACACATTGTCGATCCCGTCCAGATCCCGTCCGTCCGCTTGTGAGACAAACATCGAGTCAATAGCCATACCTCCCACAGTTGACGTGTAACCATCACCAAAGTCCTTCCACTCCTTTCTTTCCATCATCATCCCCTCCTCCCATACGATTTTGCCCTATCCCAAGTCCGTCAAAGTCCCAGAAATACACCGCCAAGACCTAATACCTGCCACCGTTCTACAGTTGCGGACAATCAAAGACATCAAATTTATTACCGGCTGAATCAATGTTCTGAGGGTAAAACTGATATCAGAATCGTACTCAGCTCATCAAAATACGTCTAAAAATGATTTTTCCAGATTTTTCCCATGACGTTTTTGGTACCGCCAAATTTTTTGGGTTTTTTTGTTACCAATACCGTGTATATCTCAATTCAAAACTGATTCAATATGGAGCAATTGCTGTCTGAGAAAATGCTTCTGTGTCGTTTCTGCTTTTTGACAACCCATTCGGCTGCCTTTTTTTCCCCTTTCAATCCCCACTCACGAAAATTAAATCAGAGAAGGCCACGAGTTAACTCACGAGTGACTCATGGGTAAAACTCACGAGTATTTAGCTTTTGAAATTGCTACTCGCACTCGCAAAAAACTCGTGGGAATAAAGGCGGATCTGGCAGATTCGTTATGAAGTTGTAGACTGTGCGAGTTCTGCGAGTACTCCTTGCGATTCACGATTGTCGCACATCGGAAATACTTGTGAGTTACTTGGGATTTTGGTTTTAGGACACCCGCATTGACAGTCGACTTATCCTCCTATGTTGAAACGCCTTGAGCCACGAACATTGGAGTAGATTCGCGACTTTGGTCTGCTCTTCGGAGCATATGGACCTTTTTGGGATATAGATTCAAAGTTGAATCTTACTTTCTCACACATCGAACCTTTTCACACACGACTTTGGAGTACGAGTCGCACTTGGCGACATTCAAGAAATCATATTTTGGCGATTAAATCGCACGCAGATACTACACTATGGCTATACAATTTACGAACAAGATTTAAATTTTTCAAGAAGATCCCGAAGGTCCCGCTTCCGCATTTCCTCGATCCGTTTCCGTGTCAATATCCCGCCACCGTTCCGTGGTGGGTGTCAGGTTGTTGTCGATGGGCGCGACTGGCAAGAAGGAAGCATTAGTCGCGCAAATCGCAACAACAGATGGAGACAGAACTTACCGAAAGGCCGTCGATGATGAAATGGTACAAATTTGTACCCATCCCATTGGTACGGTCGCAAGTGTGGATCATCGTGGTCTTCCAGCACACACTTGATGCTCCTCCATCGACACCCCAAGCATCGTCTATTCTTTTCCGGTTTGGGATCATCCCAGGTGGAAAACGCGAGTTTCGGGTATGCACATACAAATCCTTGTCGCACGCATAGTTTGCATGGGTCGCGAGGAAGGAGGTATATGACGCCGGGAGTGCGCGAGAGGGAGAAGTTTGCCTGGACACGTGAAAAGGATCGATTGGACACAACTGGTGGAGGTGTAGTGGACCGCCACATCTGCATCGGGCGGATGATCATCTGAGGGGATGCGTAATTAGACACGCGATTTACCCTATCCGATGCAGAAGGTGGGTGAATTTGCTGGTCGTCATTGTTGGTCCACGGAATCGCAGGAAGAAGGTCGGAATCGGTATATGAAGGGTAGGCAAAGTACAGGGCCGGAGTGTTGCGCAGAGGCTTAGACACCCAGTCACGAATCGCGTCCAGATCTGCGATTTTGACATCGCCTTTTGGTTTTTTGGGCACCTTAGGCGGGGATGGCTTGAATGAGCCCGGCTTCGGCTTCTTGGCATGCTTGGACGGCATTGGCTCTTCAGAAGCCTTTCGTTTGGCCGAGGTCGCACCCGAATCCGGCTGCCACTCCTCATCTGAGCCCGACTCGGATGGAGTCGGATCCCGGGCACGTCGTTTGCCTTGCGATTTCAAGGATGGAACATCGACAAAAGCACGATTTTTGACTTTGGGTAGTGTTTCAAGGGGGATGGAGAGAATTTCGGGGTCAGGAGGAGACAAAGGACGAATAGAAGGTGGAGAAGACATTTGTACGTCTTCATCAAGAGAAGCTGCGACATTCACTGCAGAGTCGCGCAAAAGAGACCTGGAAATGGCGTTTTGACGCCGAATCGCAGAGTTTATGCAGCCGGGGCATGTTTTGTCGTCATAATTAGGGTCCGGGATGTAAGGAGTACGATAGGGTGGGACGGGGAAATTTGTCTTCAGCTGCTGATAGAACGGGTCGTTCGTATGTTTATTGCGACCAGGGTGCGTCTGCCCATACAGGAAATCGCCGACAAATCGCGGGTTGGTCTTCAAAGCATTGGTCATTTGCCGACCATAGTAATTAGCAGGTTCGGCAATAGCGAGCCATTCCACCATCCTGTTTGCGATTTCTCGCTCCAACTCTAGCTTTCGTCGACGAATCGCATCCGATTTTGGTTGAGGATAGCGAGTTTCATCGTTTTGCGGATCGTCAAAAGGGTTGGGATATGCGAGGTCTTGTATGAGGGGTTTCGCGAGTTTAGGAAGGGGATGGCAAAAGGAGCTCATTGCGTGTGGTTGAAACGGCGGGAATTCAGGGTCGATGGGCTGCCAAAGCTCCGAGCAAAGGAAAGAACCTGCGATTCGCTTCATCAACTCTTCGGTATGAAGAAAGAGCTGTGTCAGTTCATCATCGCAGTATACCTCAGCCGCATGTTGATTGTGGAGCTCGCAAATTATCTCAAAGGTCTGGGCCTTGTAATCGCAAAAGTGTTAATCAGGAGAATGGGAAACGGAATCGCTACTCACAAAGGCGTTGACCCACGCAATCAACCCACGGACTCCATGTAAAAGCTGGGCATCGGAGAGTTGATCAAACGAAGGAGGAGTGGTTGTGCTCGCAGCAGTGTACGCCTGGTTGTACTGCTGAAAGGCCGCCATGGCAATATTGTCAAACGACGGGAGGAAATCGCACTCCGTCGCGTTAAGACCTGCGATTTGATGGGCCCGAATACGAATACGGATGTTGGAAAGGGCGAAATAGTGGCAGAATTCGATAGACTCTTGGAAGTCTGTGCGTGGTCGTGGTGTTGGGTTAGTAGGGAGAGGTTCTTGGAGACGAGTTAGGTCGATATTGACGATGGAGGCCGCATGGTGGAATGATCGCAAAATCTTGGCGCATTCTTTACGTTGCGCGGGAGAAATCGCGTTGTTCGGAGCAGAGGTGCTTGAGTTGCTGGCCATAGATGAGATGGTCGTGGGTTGAGAAAGAGGTTTTGAAGTGGCTCCGATCGATGCGACTTTATATTGGGATTTCTGCCGGAATTTTCGATCAATTTACGGCATTTATTTTGGTTAAAGTTTGCGAATCTGGAGATTTAATGATTCTCCATTGCAAATCGCATTATTCGAGGACGAATAATTCCTAGAGGGGGGGTAATGTCATGAACTCGCCGGTCCGCCACCCCGCCACCATACCAGAAGCCACATCGCTTAACCGGGACAACTCATTTCCTATTCGGAAGTGCGATTAGTAATAGAAGGGGGGTAATGTCATGAACTCGCCGGTCCGCCACCCCGCCACCATACCAGAAGCCACATCGCTTAACCGGGACAACTTATTTCCTATTCCGAAGTGCGATTAGGCACGGGATCATTACTAATCGCACTTCCGAACACGGCATACAACGCGTTAGGGACTGATCTCCTATGTGGCACCGAGACTTGGTGGATCGCAGGGGTTGACGGGTGACATAGGGATGATCGGACATTGTAGGTAGCGGAGAGGAGGAGGCATTATTGCTGCTAGGAGTATACTCCTTTACTTTATAGTATATATACCTTGTATAACCATTGGTACTAGTTAGAATCCAATCTTAGTTGTCATAGGACACATTGTTCTATTGATCCTACTTTCCTGGTAGGCGACGACTTGCTTATTCGCACCACTCTCGTTGTCGACTCAGCTCCGAAGGCTGTCTATCTTGCGATTCTCCTTGGTTTCCATACTAGTTCCATTCTCCTAGCTTCTAGGCTCGTAGTCTGGGTCGCCAACACTAGGTTCCTGGTTCCTCGTATCCGTGGCTATCGTTATTCGCACGAATCGCAGTCTGATATAGGCGTATATCGACTAGTCGCACTACTCTCGAGGCTTAGAGGGTCAGGTTCCATCGCACGATCGCTGTCACTCCCCAACAGGTTGCCTAGGTTAGGCAAGGGTGTATTGCTTTTAGGTCAGGTCGTGACACAATATATGACCTTCAGTTGCATTGGCAACAAACATTCCTTGGCATAACCAGGCAGATAACAGCTCTTTCTCTAATGTTTGAGGCAAATCAACATAAGAGGTAAAATTCTTTCCCCAATTGGTAGCATCATAGTGAAATCTGTCAAAGTATTTTTCAGCACATTAGTTCATAATGAAACATAGATCCAAAAATTGTCTCAATCAACATACCGAGTCCAACCATGCTCAAGCAGTATCCCTTCTTTTTCTGGAATAGACCTCCAAGGACTGACCATGAATGAGTATGACCTGTCCAATTTTTTGAACCATCCAACAGTTCTGAATGAGTTCTGGTCATTGGCAGTCCATGGTGATATTAAGGGGAGAGTGATGGGAAACATGTTGTGTCTGTCCCTACACCCTCAAACGTAGTTCAAGAAATTCAATATATCAAAAGGGGAGCTGGTAATAATCTGTTGAGAGAGGGAATGTTTTTCTGGAATGCCCAAAAGATATTCCAATGTACGAGTTTCATCATGAAACAAGTCAAAAGGCAATGTTTTGTCAGGCTCCTCAGACAAAAGGGCAGAGAAAGGCCATGGCAATCTCCTCTTAATTAATTGTGAATCCATTTCTCCTCGGCTTTGTGAGCCAAAACAAATCATTCCTGTATCACGTCGTACAAAAACAGCACCTTGCTACTGATATTTGTCAGTGAATGACGAAATTCATGGTGGAAGCACTCAAATCTGACATTAAAACTTTCATTTGCAAATGACAAGCCTCCCATACTTCCTGGAAAGTTCCATCTTGCCAGATCCTAAAGGAAACACAACTAAGCTTTTCAAGAATTTGGATCCAAAAAAATAGCATACAAAACAAACATCAAGGTAGCACTTGGCAATAGAGGTGCATTTTTCCCAAATCTGTGCCCAAGGAACGACATCTATACATTTGGAGATGAATAAATGTAACTTGACTACTTGAAGCTCTCACTGACCATCACAGAACACCAAAGCAGGATTTGATTTCTCCCTATTCAGTCCAAACAAGTGCACGACATTCTGATGGCTGGATTATTTAGAACAAAATCATTTGTCAAAAACAAACATGATCAAAAGGGTGGTAAGAATCGTACTGGTTAGAATACTTTAGAAGATCCCGTTCCCAAGCCTGTAAAAAGAAATTGTAGGAAGTTAATCTGAAACTCTAGAGTTAGTAAACTTCGACGGCATACAGCATACGCATCTCGCCCGCTATAATGCATGGCGACACAATGACTGTAACTAGTAGCTACACCAAATAAGCTGATGCTGTGTGTAGTCCTAGTATATTTCAATTTCTTCTGTGTCAGATTCCGCCGGTCACTCCACAACGATGTCTCCGCCTCGTCGATTTCGGTTGTAGAGAGTTTTTGTAAAAGTCGTATATCACACCGACGTAAATCCTGATACTACCAGTAAATCAGCGCCTGTACTTGATAAACGAATCGCTGAGACACCTACTTGATTGAAAATTGACTCTCCATGTGCACCATTTGAGACAATTTGGTCTTGAGGACCAATGATCTGTGTGATATTATCTCCCGCTACATTGATTATATGACTGCCTTCGAAAGAGGAATGCGAGTTGTTTTCAAAGAAGTTGGACCTAGACATAGTTTCGGTCACCTTACAGAGGAAGGTGGGGAGAGGTAGACAAGGTGTCAGGACGTTGATGTTGGGTGTAAATTACACTGGAACAACACGAGGCAGATGCATGCGCATCGCCATAAGAATGTTGGAATAAGCGCCCTTCAACAGCTTCGAATCGCCCCCAGGAAGTCAGCTGGTCCAGGCTTGATGTTTGATGTAATGCTTGTGGCGTGATACGATCTGTAAAGTACTATTTCTGGGCTGCGAGTTTTGGGGAACTCACTCTGCAAATAAGAAAAAAGTGACACGGTGTTTCGACAGTTCAATGTAACGTTTTTCGTCTTTATATTATAAGCGCTTATGGTATGTTATATGCACATTGGAAATGCGTTCAAAATCAGCTACAGCACACGGAATGATGTGGACGATGGACTTCTTATAGGTCCCTTTTCAGTCGGAGTCGGGGATTTCCGATGAGACCGTAAAAAAAAAATTCTAAAAGCAAACGGGAATGGACGGATCGAGGACAACAGTCCCCTCCTCCTCCTTTTGTCGGAGTCGGGGATAGTGATGATCCGGATCGTGACCAGTGGTGTGCTTTCATTTTGATAGTTATTCAATTAACCCGATCAATCTAGATACTTATTGTACATTGCAGTATATAAGCAGTACTACTTTTCGATGTTATATACGTCTCCTCCAAGTTTTGGTCCATATCTTGATCGCCCTATTCAATATCTATCTACACTCCCGTGACTCAATCTGCGCTTTAAAACCATTGGTAGCTACACGTGTAGACCACACTACAACTTGTGTTTCTACCACCAGGTATGTAGCTTGTCCATTCTGCCCGTCCCTTCCCTAAATCATCGAAAATGAATGATTAATCTTTATTTTATTTCTATTTGTCTAGCTTTCTAGTCCACGTGCTATTAGGCGCCATCTACAGCTTGTTCTCTTACCAATAGGTATATAACTCGCCCCATTTACTCCTCTCCCCTCGAACATTGAAAATGGATAATAAAACTTTATTTTATTTGCATCGGTCTAGCTTCCAAGTCTAAGTACATCCTACTTTTGTACCAGGCCCCACCTACAGCCTACATTCCCGCCAATAGGCATGTACCCGCTGCCTGCTGTAAAATATTGAAGACGAATGATTAATTTCCATCTTATTTCTATTGGTTTAGCTTCCAAGTCTACATCTCATCTTCATACTAGGGCCCACCTACCATCAGGTATGTGGCGTGTCCCTTCTTTCCCTCTCCTCCCTTAAAACATTGAAAACGAATGATGAATTTTATTTCTATTTGTCTAGCTTCCAAGTCTAAACATCCTATTTGTAATAGGCCTTATCTGCGTTCCTACCACTAGGTATGTATTGTGTCCCACCCTATTAATCTGGAATAAGAGGAATCATTATTCTTATTTGTACAGCTCTTGAGTCTTCACCCCATTTATACTGGGTGCCGCTACAGCTTACATTCCTACCACTAGTAGGTAGCTCGCCCTTCTGCCCCATCCCTCCCCTGGAACATAAATGATTAATTTTTGTGTCTATTTGTCTAGCTTCTGAGCCTGCATCCTATTCATATTGGGCCATAACTGCAACTTGTGCTCCTGAGTACCACTAGGTATTTACTTCATCCCACTGTTACTTAGAAAACAAATGATTTATTTTATTTTCATTCTTTCAGCTTGTCTACGATCCCATTCATACTATGCGTCTTCTCAACACGGAGACCTTTGAGGTCAAAGAATTCCCCACTGTCGCTGATATCCCTACATACGCTATTCTCTCGCATACCTGGGAGAAGGATGAGGTCACATTTGAAGACATCCGGGATCTCAATGTTGCTAGCCGGAAAGCAGGCTGGTCCAAGGTCTGGAATGCTTGCAAATATGTTCGACAATATAAATTCGAGTGGATCTGGATCGACACGTGTTGCATCGATAAGTCCAGCAGCGCCGAGCTTTCCGAGGCACTCAACTCAATGTATAAGTACTACGGAGACGGTCGGGTTTGCATTACATACTTGAGCGATATCTCAATGGAGAGAGGCACCACGGATATTGAGAAGTTGAAGGAGAGTCGATGGTTTACGAGAGGTTGGACCCTCCAGGAGCTCATCGCACCCCGTTTTATGGTGTTTTTGGATCAGGATTGGAAGATGATTGGCACGCGATTCGGCATGCGAGAAGTCATTTCCGAAGTGACTTCTATTCCAGTCAAGGTTTTTGAGCGGGGAGAACTTGATGGGTACAGTATTGCGCAGAAAATGTCGTGGGCGGCATCTCGGACAACCACACGTGAAGAAGACATGGCATACTGTCTTATGGGGCTTCTTGGGGTGAACATGTCACCAATATATGGGGAGGGGGGAGCAAGGGCTTTCATGCGATTACAGCAGGAGATCATCAAGTATTCGGATGATCGTAGTATTTTTGCCTGGGTAGCGACACATGATTGTCAACGGGGTAGAGGGCTGTTTGCAAGCTCCCCCTCGGAGTTTGTGTTTTCTGGTGAAATCGGCATTTCCGACTCTGAGATTCTTGGAGATAGATCAGCGTTTTCATTCGGGAACAACGGCCTTCGTATCCATCTCCCTCTGCATCACCGACCTGATATTGGGGAAGATGTATATGTTGCTTCACTGCATTGCAAAGCAGCTAACGGATTCGTTGGCATCTATCTTCAAAAACAGGGACAGCGCTATATTCGATGGAATCCACACTTTCAACTACCCCGCACCGACAAATCTTCGGCAAATTTACAGGAAGTCGTGGTGAAAGAGAACACAATTCCTCGGCAGCAAATCAAAAAAGGCGGTTACAGTTTCCCAATTAAATTCAGATTCGACTCCCAGATCACCGCTCCCACTGAAATTCACCGCTATAACGACGGCATCGCTACCTACAGTGTATCGAGAAGGGAGCCAATCCACGATTTCACAAGATGGAACTAGGTTTTGTTGGATGTTTGATGATTCTGATGCTGGTCCCCCGGTATACACTGAGCGGTGGATTTGTGGTGGATGTCATTACTCTCATTTTGGGGCTCAACCGGGGATATGTGCTGAATGTAGTACATGGTTTGAGAACTGGCCTGACATCATGGTGTTGAAAGTAATTCACAAGACTCACTGTGTAGATATTTAGCCTTTGAACAGTTGTGGTTTCTGTATAAAGAACTAAAATCTTCAAGCAAGTCAGGTGGGGGAAAAGACCAAAAATCTAAATTACAAAGGATCAAGCTTTTAATTTTTCAAAGCAGGGTCACTGAGCCTAAATTTCGTGATTTCAGTGTGGCCAATGACCAGGGAGCTGGGCGCGTCACATTATATTTGTGTACTTCTTTCCCTCCTTTTTCTCCTGGGAGCTATCTCAGAGATATGCAGTCGTGTTTTGTTTTTGGCATTTGTATCCCAGGTACAAGACGTCAGTCCCGGTAAGCTTTGAGCAGCGCCGGTAGACGCTGACCCCGAATGAAGTTTATATTTAAATATTCACGAGATATGTAATATGGCAAAGAAACCATTGCAAACCAGAGCTACAAGATTACTGTAGACTAGATTACAATAGAGCTAATCAACAAGAGGCCGATCTTCCAGAGGAGCCTTACTGTACATACAGTGTGCTATACTTTAATCCAAACCATCAATATTACCCCGCATAAGGCCAGGCTTCTGTTTTTTGAACTTACCTCCAACTAGCATTCCCTCTACCGCTTACCCGCTCCCCAACGTCACAATCACATAAATTCGCAACCACGATCACCAACTAAATGCCAAAACCAACAACGTCACAATCGAAGTCTGACCATAATCCAACACGGTGTCCCTCCGGTCAAGCTTCGAGTTCTTTCTCCTCTTTATATTTCTCATCATAATCCCCGACTCCTTTTCCATCTCCACGAATAAGCAAAGTTGCGTGAATCAAACCACCCAAGTTTTCGTGGTTCGCAGTACCACTTCTAGCCCTCAGATTCGCACTAGACGCTGGTACTTTCACACATATAATGGATTTCTTTGAAGTTGAATAAACCAGTAGGAAGGAGATAAATGGTAACATGACTGAGAAGATGACCTGGGAAACGGTGAGGAAAGCGTCAATCCCTGGTTGGCCTAGAGCGACAGCGATGGCCCCTGAGGGAACTAGTTGAGTGAGGAGGCCTAGGGGGGGGAAATAGGGTGGATTATCTTTTTTCCAAGTAAAGAGTTGGAATGACATTTGGATGCATTGGTATGCCACGGGATCCGAAGCAAAATTAAATCGCGTAAACTTGCGGTTATTTTTAGTTCCCGCGAACTATTATGGCATTTTTTGCGCTGGCAGAACACTTTCAACGTGACATGTGACAAGACAGAAAATCGCGAACTTCGTTCCACATCCGCAAACTCAATATTCAGCAGTAGACCTCTTTAGACTATTTATAATTTATAATTTATCTTATACTTCTGACTCGAAAACACTATAAAAATCCTCACAACACAATCCTTTAATGTGAATATATAATCATAAACATCAAGACCTTAAATACAATTTACAAAAATGATGTCTACACAACACATTACCATCTAACTGGCCTCCATACAAATCTTACAACATGCAATCATTGAGAACATGAGCAGTGGCAATATTGTAGTAGTGCTTAGCAATATTTAGGCATGGGTTGTTTAGTATAGCAGTGCACTGCCAGTGGTGTCCACATCAATGATGGCATGGTGAAAAAATTTGGAAATTCATGTGGAGATCAGTTGAATGGTAATGTGTATTATAATATTTTTGGATTGTTCAAGCACTTGATGTTTATAATATTCACATACTTAAATGGAATGTGTTATTAGCACTTTTATATTGTTTCTGAGTCAGAAGTATAAGATAAATCATGAATTATAAATTTGAAAAATAGTCTCAAGAGGTCTGCTGCTGCTGAATATTGAGTTTGCGGATGTGGAACGAAGTTCGCGATTTTCTGTCTTGTCACATGTCACGTTGAAAGTGTTCTGCCAGCGCAAAAAATGCCATAATAGTTCGCGGGAACTGAAAATAACCGCAAGTTTACGCGATTTAATTTTGCTTCGGATCCCGTGGCATACTTGGTATGTCCCTTTCCCGAAATTTTTTTTCGAGTTTATCTTTTCTCGTATATCTAGGAAAGCTCTAGTGGTTTTGTTGTAAAACAAACTTTGCGCATAGGTTTGTCATGAACGACAGCTATTCGCTCTAACTTGTGCCTTCTCTACCCACCTCACCTGATCACCATTGCTGCTACCACCCTTACTCTTGTTCTAAACCCCAGTCACGCTCAAGCGACTATCAATCATCTCCTTCCTTCATCCTCAGTTGACAACGCTGCTGAAAGCTCTCCACATTCCACGGAAGAACCTGGCACCGTTGTCGCTTCCTCTTCTCATTTTCAATCTAAGGCTAACACTTACACCTCATCAGTCATCCTGCCAATCCTCTCAAACTCAGACCCCAACCCAATTGCCTCAAACTCAAGGCTCAACATCTCGCTCTCTCTCTCTCATCTCCACCGTTTCGCAAGAACTCATCGCGCTCTACGCTCTCTAGGACCGATATCGCGAAGAAGGCGTGCGGCTGGAACAAACAACAACACAAAGCGCATATGGTGGGTCAAAGCTTTTGTTATCTGCCGCTTTGGTCCCTGATTCAGGTCTGTTATCACCGGGTTATCAGATCATCTCTCCGACGAAACAATCACACCACCACCACCACCACCACACCACCACCATCACCAGCACGTGAATTTAGGAACAACTCCTCCTTTGACTCCTTTTGTGCCGCATACAGGGACAGGAAGCGGTGGGACAACACCGTCGAATAATAGATTGGCAGCTATGGTTTCGTTGGATGGGGACGCCTGATACAGCCACATATGAGGGGCTGATTTGTTTTGGAGAGGGTTGGGACTAACGCTTTCGGGATCTTCGGGGTCACATGGTTCTTGTAGAGGAAGTGGTGGAAACCGTTCACCTATCAGACTCGTTCGTTGGTTCTGATCAGGGTACGGGTAAAGAGGGTAGTCCTGGTTTCCCAGGAATGGTGGAGTAGTAATGGGACTAGATAAGGGTGGGTTGGAAGGAAAGATTGTTATGCTGGCGTTTTTGTTAAGGATGTTGTTAAGGATGAGGGAGGCAAGGTTTTTGGACGGAGGAGGGGAATACCTGTCCAGCTGTAAATAGATTGGTAGAAGGTGAAAGGAATTTAAGGATTTGATTATCAGATTTCATGCAGGATGGATCGGCAGAGATGTTGATGTGTGTACATATTTGACTCTTAGGTGAATAGGGAGCCTTTTTTTTTACCGTCTGCATCGAAGTCCGAGTGTTACTAACACCACCAATCTCATAAGTTTTACATACATGTCAAGGAGTTTGGTGATTAGTTGAAATAACGTAAAAAGTTTCCAATATGTCATTCAACGTCAACACTTTAGTCTAAGTTGGGGATTTCTGTATGTGGGACATGTTCCGGTTCAGGCGGTGAACATTTAGGTGTGGAAAGACAAGACGAGAACGAAAGGAAAGGTATAATGGAGAGGAAAAGAAAGAAAGGAAAAGGTTGAAGAAAGTGAAATGCTAATGAACTGCAGCACAGGAGATGAGAAACGGGCAGGAAACATACCCTATCTGAGAACAGAATTCACCTATTGGATGTGTGTCCTAACGTGTCAAGTCTGTGCCGGAGTTGCTCCGCTATAGAACATCCATAGATTAACAATGTCAATGGAAGGAGTAAGGAATTGGCTCACCAGGATACCCAAACCTTATTGCCTTCAACATCCTCAATATGCTCAAAAACCTCCCGGCGTCGGGTCCTCCCACAGTGAAGGACTCTTAGCCATCACCGCGCCTGATTTCCATGTGTTCCAAGTATTCATGAGGTCCGTGTACCACATTGCTAGAGTTAAAGCTAGAAGTGGTGATAGGATGTGTAAGAAAATCTGTGTTCACCCCCTGATGAGTGAAATTATGGAGGAGTTGGTGGCATAAACGAGTATGCGATAAGAGGAGAAAGACGTAGACTATTAAGTAGAGGGAAGAGGAGGTGAGGGGTGTGTTTAATGAGGTAGGCTATGCCAGAGGGATGTCGATATTGGGTTTCGACATCTCTCTTTGCAAGTTGACACTTGCTTTGAAGCGAGGTGAAGGCGAGAGTGAGAAGTAACAGTGGGCGCCATATGCGGCAGGAAGTGAAAGACCGGGGTCGTACTCATAGAGGCCACATTCAAAAGCCGATTCAACTCAAAACTGAGGGTGATAAGACGTTTACTTTGCTAACTTACGCTTTTGCTCATATCCATGCGGACGGATGAACTAAAGAGTTACAAGGCCGTGGGGAGGAATTCTATTAACCGCTCAAGATCTTGGACGCCAGGTCCGGGAAGCATCCCGATGGCAGCGGAAACCGCCGTTCCACAACTGGTGTCGTTGATTGCCACGCGTGCGCGCCGGGCCTACTTTTTCTTCCAAGACATAAGAAGGCCATGGTCCACGTCATTCCATGTGCTGCAGCTGATTTTGAACATCTCCAATGCGCCTATGACATACCATAAGCGCTTATAACGTCCACAATGAAAACGTTACACTCTGAACTGTCGAAACATCGTTTCAATTTTTTCTTATTTACAGAGTGGAGTTCATGAGCTCCCAGAAACTCGCAGCCCAAAAATAGTACTCTACAGATCGTATCACGCCATAAGCATTGCATCAAGCATCAAACCAGGACCAGCTGATTCCCTCATATCAAAGCTGTTGAAGGGCGCTTATTCCAATGTTCTTATGGCGATGCGACTGGCGTGTTTGTTCCAGTAATTTGAGCATTTAAACCCAACATCCCAACATCCTGGTGCCCATCCCCTCTTTCCTCTCTAGAGTCTAAAGTGACCAAAAACTATGTCTAGGTCCAACTTCTTTGAGAACACCTCACATTCCTCTTTCGAAGGAAGTCATATAATCAATACAGCGGGAGATCATATAACCAATTTGAATATAGCGGGAGATCATATCACTCAGATCATTGGTTCTCAAGACCAAATTGTCTCAAACGGTGTTCGTGGAGAGTCAATTTTCAATCAAGTACGTGTCTCAGCGATTTGTTTATCAAGCACAGGTTCTGATTTACTGGCCATGGTAGTATCACGATTTACGTCGGTGTGATACACGACTTTTACGAGAACTCTCTAAAAGGGAAATCGACGAGGAGGAGGCACCCTTGTGGTGGGATCGGAACCCGACACAGAGTAAATTGAAGTATACTAGGACTGCCCATAGTGTCAGCTTATTTGGTGTAGCTGGTAATTACAGTCATTGTGTTGCCATGCATTATAGCGGAAGAGATGCGTATGCTGTATGTCGTCGAGGTTTACTGAAATTTACAGTTCCTCGAACTAACCTCCTATAATTTCTTCTTGCAGGCTTGGGAACAGGATTTCCTGAGGTATTCTAACCAGTACGCCGGTTCTCGCCACCCTTTGATCGTGTCTGTTTTGAGAAGTAACTTCAATTTAAATAATACAGCCATCAAAACGTTGTTCACTTGTTTGGACTGAGTAGGCAAAAATCAAATCCAGCTTTGGTATTTTGCGATGGTCAGTGAGAATTTCACGTAACTGAGGCGTATTTACATCTCCAATCTTATAGATGTTGTTCCTTGGGCACAAGTTTGGAAAAAATGCTCCCCTATTGTCAAGTGCTACCTTCGAGCTCATTTTGTATGCTATTTTTTTTGTATCCAAGATTCATCAGGAAAACTGCCTCGCTAAAATATCCCCAGAATGTTCTAAAATCCTCGGAAATTTGTCAAATTTCCTCACATTTTTACAATTTTTGCATTTTGAAAATTTGGTCACATTAGCTAGCCCCCCTGACCGAGTTTGAAAATTTTGGGAAATTTGGGCGAAGTACTGGTGGATTTTAGTGACTTTTACATTGGTATCAGACATTATTCGCTTTCAACTTATGTCTCTATATGAGTCCGAGGTAAAGACAATTATTATTATCCATCCATAACACTATACAGTTACTACACAAAATGGTAGACATTGAAAGATAACTTTATAGGTAAGAAATTATAGGTAAGAGAGAAGGCGGGAAAGTCAGAAGGAAATCTACAACATCGTGAATAATTCAGGTGGACATCGACAACTAAGTATGAGGATCCAGTAATATGACATCAGACACCTTTACTTACCACCCCAGACACCGATATCCTAATCTCCCATGCTTGAGACTTCATGATGGTGTCGAGAATAGAAAACCGAGTTTTTGCTCACTTGTCGTCGTGGGTGCTAGAAAAGAACAAAGTCAGCAACGTCAAAGAAAAAAAAACATTGCAAATGAACCGCTCAAACACTGTACCTAACGGAAAGGTATCTGGACTGGCATACCGTCAACAAGAGTAAAAAATAAGATTAAAAAACGTTAGGGCCAGTTCGGTTGCCCAGGGTTTTTCGTATCACGCTTTAGTTACTAGTAATTAACAAATAGCCGAAGGTGGGAATATCACCATTTATTAGTATCGATTCTTAGTTAGGGCCTGTTTGCTGATGGGAAAAAGGCCTCCCTTTAAAGGAAGTCACTCCGGAGTCGCGCTGGATGTGCCCGTCATCCCGACTCATTCCCGATTCTTGCCGTGTCGTGTCCCGCCTTTAATCTTGATGGGCAAAATATTACAATTTACTGTATATTCACATTAGATTGTATGCTAATATTCTCAAAATTAGCGTCCAAAACTTTCTGTAAAAGACCGCCAATCCACAGTTATTTTACTAGAGTGATATTTGAGCTCATCGTCAGCAACAGCACTGACACAAGTCGGTGAGGTGATGATAGAGAAGCTTGATATGAGTGTGACTGATGTGACCTCCCGCCGTGAGAATCTGCTACTAATGCCGTGGTAAGTCATCCGAACACCAGGGTTTTTCAGGGGTTTGATAGCTAAAAACTAAGTAATTAAGGACCTAGCTAATTTTTTCTCACCACTGAAAATTAAGGAAATATCACGGTTTTCGAAAAACCCTTGGCAACCGAACTGGCCCTTAGTCACCCGACTTGTATCAAAATACACAAGCTTCAGCCTCACATCGGAAATCTCCAAAGAGCATTACAGGGGTTGCTGAGGTAAAGAGCATAATCGAGTTTGAGTTTGCAGGGGCGAATGCGGATGAGAAAAAATAAGAGTAAAAAACGTTAGTCACCCCACTTGTATCAAGATACACGAGCTTCAGCCTCACATTACAAATCTCCAAAGAGCATTGCGGGCGTTGCTGAGGTAAAGAGAGTAATCTAGTTTGAGTTTGCAGGGGGGAGTACGGATGTACTTGTTTGCGAGGGGCCGACAGTAGTGTTTTAGCTTGCGAGGGACCGACAGTAGTGTTGTTGGCTTGCGAGGGGCCAACAGTAGTGTTGTTGGCTTGCGAGGGGCCGACAGTAGTGTTGTTGGCTTGCGAGGGGCCGACAGTAGTGTTGTTGGCTTTGAGGCAAATGAAGACGGCAGCAGATACAAGTCAACAGAGTGTCATCCCCAGTCAAAAGATGTTTGAATGTTCGTCTTAATAGAGGCCATGAGCAAGAGAGGATGTAGTGGTCAAGAAAAGAAGAGGTCGACGTGGAGATGTGAACTTCAACCAAGGGTCACGTGACCTCTAAATCTCCGCTCACGGCAGAGCGTGGCAAGAAAACTGCGCACCCGAAAAATCTTCTAAGTCTCACTTCCGCTGTTGTTCTCAATGACACGGTCAAAGAATTAGCACATTTATGTAAAGATCAATAGGAGCAGGGGAATTCAAAGATTTTTCCGCACTGTCTAGGTCAGTCCTCCGAGGCAATGATAGAACAATTGTGTAACGAGTACAATTGTAGATACAGCTGCCCATAGAGAAGATGTGCCTATGCCCCTGAAAGTACCGACTTGGAGGTTGAAAATATACATGGCGTAGAGTAATCGGACGATTGTACCAATTTGTAGTCTTTGTCAATTATGGACATTTTGAGAATTTGCATGAATTTTCTAAAATTTTCGGAAATTAAGCAAACTAGCAGACATAACCGAAAGTATTTGGCGGATTTCAAAATATGCCGAAATTCATATCTTATTTCCGTGGGAGAGTTTTCCTGATGTTCTAGAAGAGCTTAGTTGCATTTCCTTGAGGATCTGGCAAGATGGAACTTTCCAGAATGTATGGGGGGCATTTCATTTGCAAATGAAGGTTATCGGGTTAGATTTGAGTCCTTCTACTACAAATTTCGTCATTCACTAACAAGTATCGGTAGCAAGGTGCCGTTTTTGTCCGACGCGATACAGCAATGATTTGTTTTGGCTCACAAAGCCAAGGCGAAATGGGTTCGCAATTAATCACAAGGGAATTACCACTGCTTACGATTTACACTGAGCCCGAGGAGCCTGACGAACTGCTGCCTTTTGACTTGTTTCATGATGAAAGTCGTACATTGGAATATCTTTGGGGCATTCCAAAAAAACCTTCGCTCTCACAACAGATTGTTACCAGTTCCCTTTTAGGAAAATTGAGATTATTGAGCTACCCTTGGGGGAAATGGTACAGACACAACATGTTTCCCATCACTCTCCCCTTCATATCATCACAGACTACCAGTGAAAAGACTCATTCAGCAATGTTGGATTGTTCAAAAGATTGGACAGGTCATACTCATTAATGGCTAGTCTTTGGAGGTCTATTCCTGGGAAAGAAGGGATACTGCTTGAGCATGGTTGGACTCGGTATGTTGATTGAGAGAATTTTCAAATCTGTATTTCATTATGAATCAATATGCTGAAAGTTACTTTGACAGGTTTCACTTTGATGTCACCAACTGGGGAACAAGTTTCACCTGTTATGTTCAATTGCCTCAAACATTATACAAAAAGCTGTTGGCTGCCTGGTTATGCCAAGGAGTGTTTGTTGCCAATGCAACTGAAGGTGACATATCAAGACTGGAGCAATATGGTGAGCTGCCCTTGTTCCTGGACATGATCAATCTAAATTTAGTAAACCATAGGTGTAATCACTGAAGTGGACATACTTCTAATGCCAGATGTTGGGACTGCAGTTCTACATCCAAACATCATCCCAAAAAGCATTTTCATATTCATTGCACCAGTGAGCCTCGACCAGTGTCCAGAAAGTGGCTCAACTAAAGTGAGCTGGGGGGAACATGAAGAGAATCACTATTTTTGGTCTTTTGATCCAGATGGGTCTACCCAAATATCACAGAGAATTTGTGATCTCATTGGGCTCCCAAAATACAGAGTGGAAATCAACCCCTGGGAATTGTCCTGTCCTGACTATCATTTTCAAGCCATTCAACAAGTACAAAAGTTCTTGGGGTATGACCCATCAACACAAGATTTTGCCAAGGCCTGTGGACTGCCTCTGATTGAAGGAGTTTCTCATTCTAAGGATGCAGACAATCCTGATGGTATGTGTAACACTCAGAGTGTTTAATCTCTTTGGATATCAAGACTGTAGCAGAACGATCCATAGAAGAACTAGACAACTGGCATGATATTGTCCATGATAATCTGGATGAAATATCAAGTTCAGATTCAGAGTCAATACATGACAACACTAGTGCACAATCTCAAGGTGAGTTTATAATGATCAGATTTTTTCTTCATACATTCATGAGTGTTTTCCTTCTTCTTCAGGAATCTGGTTTCCAGTGCCTCAGCTTCAACAAGAAATGAATCTCACTGTTTCAGAGATCCTCAGTTATCAAGATTTGGATCTTTCAGAGCTGGACTCTGGTTCTGATGATTGGAGCGATTTGGGTTCAGAGACATCTAAATTTGACTCTGATATATCAACCCAATATCTTGAACCAAGTCCATGGCTGGAGGGATATCTGATTGGCAATAATGGCTTGAGAAAGTCTTGTAGAGGTGTGGCAAGTCGAGATGGAACTAGATTTTGTTGGATGTTTGATTTAGATGTTCCTGATGCTGGTCCTCCAGGGTACACTGAGCAGTGGATTTGTGTTGGATGCCATTACTCTCATTTTTCGGTTCAACCAGTGACATGTGCCAAGTGTGGTACACGGTTTGGGACGCATGGCTCCTGGCCCGAGGACAATATCATGGTGTTGAAAATAATTCACAAGAATCATTATGTAGATATCTAGCTTTGACCAGTTGTAATTTCCATACAAAAAATGGAAATGTCAAGCGATTCCGAACGCAGGGGGAAAGTCAAAAAATATTGAATCTAAAAGAGGATCAAGCCTTTACTATCAAAAGAGTCGCCGCGTCTAGACTCTTGGGATTGAAGTGGTGCTATGACTAGGGAATTGTGCACGTCAGATATGTATCTAGGTTATGTTTGTGCATTCTCCGAGTCCTTCTTTTCCTCCCGAGAATTGCAGTTGTCTTTCGTTTTCGGCATTTACTGTTAATCGGCGGAGCAGAGCAGCATAGCAGGTACAAGACATGCTGACTGTAGGTTGTGGGCAGTGAAAATAGACGCTTACCTGGAGCGCTTGATATTTAACGAAGAATTAACTATTCACAGGCTATGTAGTGCACGCAGACCGTTGCAAACCAGTAAACTACAAGAGCACTAGACACTGGTATCTTCTCAGACATGATGGATTTCTTCGAAGTCAAATTGACCGATGGGAAGGAGATAAATCGTAATATTGGCAGAGAGTAAAACTCTCAGGGTGAAGCATCGATTCCTGGTCGGCCTAACGCGACAATGACCGCCATTTAGGTGATTACAATGATCAGTCGAGTGAGGAGACCCGGAAGATAGACTGGATTATCATTTCATGCGAATTGGATTCAGATACTAGACACCCTCCAACGAATGAACCCTTCAGCGATTCCTTGGCTCGCTACGGTAGCAATGATGGATGAGATCTATATATCTGAATGAACAAAGCCTTATTTTTTTGATTGTGATTAGGTGAATGAAACCCAAAAATATACGAGAACTCATTCAAAACATACCTTCTCAACAAACATAACTTATAAGCGCCAACGCAAAAATTGGTGCAGCTCCTAACGATTAATAAAATGTTCTTTAGACATTGCACTCACAGGTCTCCTCAGATCCGGATGGAAGACATACTCGGCCCAACCAACTCTTTAATCAATGATGGATGAGATCTATATATCTGAATGAACAAAGCCTTGTGTTTTGATTGTGAACAGGTGAATGAAACCCAAAAATATATGAGAACTCATTCAAAACATACCTTCTCAGCAAACATAACTTATAAGCGCCAACGCAAAAATTGGTGCAGCTCCTAACGATTAATAAAATGTTTTTTTAGACATTGCACTCACAGGTCCCCTCAGATCCGGATGGAAGACATACTCGGCCCAACCAACTCTTTAATCAAATCATACGCATGGAAGAGATCCGCGTTGCCAAATTATTTTACCGACCAACGCATCTATCCACAGGCTTGGGAGAGGGATGCGGCACGAAGTTTCGAACAAGACACGAAGGAGGGAGTACGTCCCTTTCAAAGGGGAAACGACTCAACCGAAAGGAAGGAGGAGGAAGAACAGGAAGGAAGATGTCGTAGAAGAAGCCTTTTCCTGCTTATAAGTTATGAAGGGAACTCATGAAAAAAGAGGACGAGGAGGTAAATGAACGTGCTCGTTGAGGTTGCTTGCTGGCATAGGCTTATATTGTTATGCACTGACGAGTGACATCATACATGCCGTTTGGTTTTAAACTCCGCCAGACTTGTGGACACAGTCCCTTCTCGACTATTCAAATCACCAAGACCAGCGACGTTAAGACAGGCTTTTGGAGAAGACCTTGCATACACTGGGAGCCAGGAGCGTTAGGCCTCTTCGACATTTACTTTGCTAACAGTAAGTATTCTCCTCATTCTTCGAGGAACGACCATTTCACATACCCTTATTTCGTCCAAAAGTCATCTCAAAATTGGGCAAAAAGCTCAATCTCCGCCAACAGGTCATCCCAACTCCAACAGTTTGCTTTTGACGGTTCTATCTCAGGAACTTGTACATTCAAGCGGACCCTTTTCTTGTTATCGCGACGTGCTGTTATGTCACTGCAAAGGCAAAAGAGTTGCCGCCGGTACATATCAAGACCGTAGTGCAGGAAGCTAGTCATGTAGGCGAAAGAGAGACGTTTTTAGATCATTCAGTTGACTATGCGGATGCTGAGTCCTCCTTTATTGTGATTTGATTCATTAATCTTCCTGGTCAACCTCTTGAACCGATCTATGTTCCTCCTGGTCCGGTACGTGTATACGCATACACCTTCCGGCCTCTCTTGCTCCGAATCACCGTGGATTCATCATGAACTGAGGAAACTCCTTTATATCGTCCAATACTAACTCACTTTGTTTATATTTAGATGCGCATACAACATCCTTGCACCGTGGCCCTGACCTCTGGGGATCCACTGCTCTCCAGTTTGACCCAGACCGGTTTCTCGACTCTCAGGTGCACGAATACCTCACTCCGAATCCGTTCATTTTTCTACTGTTCAACATAGGCCCAAGGATTTGTTTAGGCAAACATCTCGCTTATAGCAAAGCTTCGTTCTTTTTGGTGAGGTTGTTACAGAGGTTTGGAGGGATTGAATTAGTGGAGGAGGCAATGCCGCTTGGAGGGAAGGTGCCGAAGGAATGGAAAGAGTAAGAAGGGAGGTTTACAGATGAGGAGTCATTTGACGATGTATGTGCCATGTTGTGAGTGTGATATTTCATTTTCGCTCCCGTTTTCGTTTTCGGAGTTTGGGTTCAGCGACTGATGTAGTATTTCTTTTGGAGGAAGGATTATAGTTGAAGATGAAAGAAGCGGAGGAGGTTGCAGAGGAGGAAGTTTGAGGAATCAATGTACAATGATAGGCTATGTTAGTATTCTTTTTGCTTTCTTATGAATATATATAACTATTTGTATGAGCAAGAACTGGTATATACACATACGTTTGTACTCTGTCATTGCCGTGAAAAAGACTGTCACTTTAAGAAATGGAGGGATCAGGAGACAAGGAAAGAATTGTAAGATGGTATAAGTAGACATCTGTCATTCTAGTCCCAAGCAATGAGTCAAACGTGGATCGGGACTTTTCACCTGTCTCAAAAAGGATAAAATGGATACGAGGAAGAAATGATAACAACCAGCATTATATCAAGATCAGACCTGATGAAAATCAGGTTTGCGAAAGGCTATGCAAACGGGATGAGGAAATACCCTGGCTTGAATAGGACGCCCAAGACTAGTACCAAAATTGATAAGGCAAATTGGGATTACCATACCCTTCTCAAATTGAGTGGTTAGGAGCGCCTAATAACGACCGAACAATTCAGTTTCAGGAACGAAAACTTCAAGGTTTTAGACAAGTTACGGAGCTTTGAAAGTGTTTACACACTTTGATATGTTCCGGTCGAGCAGTGAGGATCTAGGTGTGGAAAAGCAAGACGATAAGAAAAGAAAAAGTATAATAGAGAGGAAAAAGAAGAAAAGAAAAGGTCAAAGAAAGTAAACCGCTAATGAACTGCAGTACAGGAGATAAGAAACAGGTAGGAAACATACCCTATCCGTGAACAGAATTTGCATATTGAATGTATGTCCTAACGTGTCCAGTCTACTCTGGAGTTGCTCCACTATAAAAAGATTAACAATTTCAATGCGAAGAAGGTAAGAATCAGCCCACCAGGATACCACAAAAAAAAAACTTCATTGCCTTCAACATCCTCAATATGCTCAAAAACCTCCTGGCATTGGGTCCTCCCACAGTGAAGGACTCTTAGCCATCAACACGCCTAATTTCCATGGGTTCCAAACGTTCATGAGGTCCGAGTACCACATGCTTAGAGTTTAAAGCTAGAGCTGGTGATAGGATGTGCAAGAAATCTGTGTCCCCGATGAATGAGATTATGGAGGAGTCGGGGACGTGAAGACACGTTAAGAAGGGAAAGACGTACTAGACTGTGAGCGGAGGAAAAAGGAGGCAAGGACTGTATTTGATGAGGGAGGGTACACCGGGAGGGATGTCGATGTTGGGATTTGACATCTCTCTTTCTGAGTTGACACGCTTTGGAGCGAGGTGAAGACTAGAGTGAGAAGTAACTGGGCGCCATATGCGGCAGGGAGTGAAAGAACGGGGCTGTACTCTAAGAGACTGCGATCGAAAGCCGATTCTATCAGAACTAGGCAACTAATGCAACAGTTCTATAGCAGCAGTAAGGCTCAACAGATGAGCAGCAGTGGTGAGAGACGAGTCAAGCAACAGATGCGAGGATAAGATTCTCTACAGTACTGGGTACAACACAGAGAGTACTTATACTACTGAGTCCAATATAATACGAGATAGGAAACATACAGCAATGACGAGGCAGTGATATCAGTATGACTACATAGTGGTGTAGATAGCTGTGGCTACTGTGGCTACGTGTATACAGCACAGTGATAAATATAGAGGTGTAGTAGAACAGCACAAGTGAGTCGATATGTCAAGTGGAGACGGTGACGATTAATGCAAGAGTCCTGTGTAGTGATAGGTAAATATATCCAATACTCCCCCTCAAACCTTGGCGAGTCCAAGTGACGAAGCAAAGTGTTTGGCTTTAACAGAGGGTAGAGCCTTCGTGAAAATATCAGCGGTCATGTCCTCAGTAGGACAGTAGGTGAGCGAGATTTTACTCTCCTCGATAGCGTAGCGAATAAAGTGATAGCGTATGTCGATGTGTTTGGTGCGTGCATGAAAACGGTCGTCTTTGGCGAGTGCAATGGCGGATTGATTGTCGGAATAAACTAGTACGGGATCAGCCATTTTACCAAATATTTCGGATAAGAAGTTTCGAATCCAAATAGCTTCCTTTGCTGCATGAGTAAGTGCGATATACTCAGCTTCTGTGGTCGATAAGGAAATTGTCTCCTGGCGTTTCGATGACCATGAAATAGCTCCTCCGTTCAACATAAAAACGTATCCTGAGATAGCATGTCGGTCTTCGTTAGACATTCCATCAGCGTCGGAGTAACCAATAAGTTCCACATTCTCATTTCCAAAAGTTAACCATAGATCCCTCGTTCCTTTGAGATAGGCGTAGACACGCTTGAGAGCGTTCCAATGAGTGAGTCCTGGGTTCTGGGAGAATCGTGCGAGTTGAGAAACAGCGAAAGTAATGTCGGGACGAGTAGCAATGGATAGGTACTGTAAAGCTCCGAGTGCTTCGCGATAGGGCTTGTTCCGCATTATAGCCATTTCTTCAGTCGTGGTAGGACATTGCGATTTCGAGAGTTTAACGTGAGGGTCGATAGGGATAGAGAGTGGTTTGGTGTCCGTGAAACCGTAACGAGATAAGATCGAGTCGATGTAGGAACGTTGTGACATAAACAAAGTTTTGGCAGCAGGGTTTCGACGAATTTCGATTCCTAACATCCAGTGTAGTTCACCTGAATCTACAACTTCAACAATATCCTTGATCTTTTTCTTCAATTTTTCCATGTCTCCAATGTTCTTCGTGAGCAGAGTCATGTCGTCAACGTGAATAAAGATGATAATGAGAGGTTCCTTTCGATAGAATACAGCGTGGTCGAATTCAGATCTGGTGAGTCCAACTTGTTTCATGATTTCGCAAAATCTGAGATACCAACGTCTGCCAGCTTGCTTTAAACCATAAAGCGCGAGTTTAAGCTGTAAAACCTGACCTGATTTGACTCCTTTGACTTCGACTCCGGTAGGTGGTTTCATGTATATCGTTTCGTTGGAGTCGAGTTTTCCATACAGGTAGGCGGACTTGACGTCCATTTGGTGAATGATCATGTCGTGCTGGGACGCGATACTAAGGATAGATCGAATAGAAGGAAGTTTGGCAACGGATGCAAAAGTTTCGTCTGGAAAGTAGTCGACTTCGGGAATTTGATTGTAACCTCGGATAACTAGACGTGCTCGATAGCCTGTGATTTTTCCATGTTCGTCTTTCTTGGTTCTGTAAACCCATTTGCACGTGAGGATGTTGGCGTCATCTGGTGGATCAACTGGGAAATAAGTTCCTCGAGCTTCCAATCTGGAGATTTCTTCTTTCATAGCTTCTTCCCACTTCAGCCAATCTGGACTTCGTTTCGCTTCGGCAACAGAGAGTGGGTCGAAGGCTTCCTTTAGCTAGGCTCCATAGTGAAACCTAGGTCTGGTGTACCTTCTTCTCCTTACATGATAGACGTACGCGCGGTTCCGGCGTGCAGTGGGATAGGAATTTCATGCTGTTAGGGGTGCACGGCTCTTTAAACCACTAGAGTAGGTATGGCTACATACCCCTGGACGAAGATGAGCATGATAATTGGTAACGAGGATACGAGAGTGCGATGAGCTACTACGGTGAATAACCTAACTCCTTGGGGAGTACGTGTGCTTCCTGCTTAGAAAGGGCTTTATGCAGTAAAAGGTTTGCTTATAGCTTTGGGTTATACCATAAGAGCATTTTCAAAATGTGAGTCTAGCTCCCCCTCTTAAGGAGTCACTGCTGAAATGAGTTAAAAACCTCGCATTTCCCTGACTTGCTTTCGAATGACAGGTGTTGTGGGGCCTCGTGTTACCTCAACGTCTTGCAAGGGTGGCATGGAACGAGTTGCGACAAGCTCGATACGAATAAAGAAGGCCAAATGGATTTACCGATACCCCTCGTCGATACCTTATACGACAAATATAAACCTTATCCTGTGGGGTGTTCCGATAACCGTACTATTGCGGTATGGTCTTTGCAAAATTGCAGCGGGGGCTACATAGCCTAGATGTGGGAAAACCTGTTTAACAGATGCAGTTTGCTTGACAAAGTGGACTGTTCGAGTCACTTGTCCGATAGGTTCCCGCTACCTAACCCTTCCTGGGACTGAGCTTACCTATAGCCTAGATAACCGGTCTGTCCTTCAGATAATGTCACCTCTCCTTATAGTGGATGAGATTGGTCGGCTAGGTTGGGCAACTCCCCCTCCTTTTAGAGCTAAATCTAGAGTTGTTCAGATAGTGGCTCAGCCTAGGCGGCGAATAAGGGCAAGGGCTTCTTTAATGGCTCGGATAACTGCGACTTCAGTAATGACCGTTCGCTAGGGCTTTTGGATCATCCTTTTAGCGGCTATAGTACCTTCCCTTTCGAGTCCGATTTCAGCGGTTCATAGATTGGCGATCAGAGCAACGGCAGTGTAGGCTTTAG
>ML179240.1:7079-32033 GCA_004369135.1 Dendrothele bispora CBS 962.96 | reverse complement strand
TACATTCATCCAAAAATCCCCATTAAACCCTACCCCTTAAGTTTAAAAGTCTATCAAAACATTATAGAAATCGCCAAGAACTCTATAGCCGTTTAATGTCACTTTCTTTCGTTTTTTAACTAAAAAAGGGTCCCCCTACGTCTCTTCCTAGTGTTTTTTAATACATTCGTTCAAAGATCCCCATAAAATCCCACCCCTCAGGTTTAGAAGTTAGTCAAAACGTTATAGAAATCGTCAAGAACTCTATAGTCGTTTAATGTCACTCTCTTTCGTTTTTTAATTAAAAAAGGGTCCCCCCACGTCTATTCCTAGCGTTTTTTAATACATTCGCCCAAAGATCCCCATGAAACCCTACCCCTTGGGCTTATAAGTTAGTCAAAAAATTATAGAAACTACCAAGAACTCTATAGTCGTTTAATGTCACTTTCTTTCGTTTTTTAACTAAAAAAGGGTCCCCCTACGTTTATTCCTAGCGTTTTTTAATATATTCGTCCAAAGATCCCCATCAAATCCCACCACTTAGATTTTAAAGTTAGTCAGAACATTATAGAAATCGCCAAGAACTCTATAGTAGTTTAATGTCACTTTCTTTTGTTTTAACTAAAAAAGGGTCCCCCTACGTCTATTCCTAGTTTTTTCTAATACATTCGCCCAAAGATCCCCATTAAACACCACCCCTTAGGCTTATAAGTTAGTAAAGATTTTATAGAAATCGTCAAGAACTCTATAATCGTGTAATGTCACTTTCTTTCGTTTTTAAACTAAAAAAGGGTCCCCCTACGTTTATTCCTAGGTTTTTTTAGTACATTCGCCCAAAGATCCCCAGAAAACACCACGATTTAGGCTTAGAGTTTAGTAAAAACATTATAGAAAAGACCAAGAACTCTATATTCGTTTAATGTCACTTTCTTTCGTTTTTTAACTAAAAAAGGGTCCCCCTACATCTATTCCTAGCTTTTTAAATACATTCGTCCAAAGATCCACATTAAACCCCACCCTTTAGGTTTAGAAGTTAGTCAAGACATTATATAAACCACCAAGAACTCCATAGTCATTTAATGTCTGTTTCTGTCGTTTTTTTACAAAAGAAGGGTCCCCACACGTTTATTCCTAACTTTCTTTAAGTAAATTCATCCAAAAATCTCCATTAAATTACACCCCTCGAGTCTAAAGGTTAGTTAAGTAACTATAGAAATCGGTAAGAACTCTATAGTCATCGAATAACACTGTCTGTCTTTACTAACAAAAAAGGGTCCCCCTACTTTTATTCCTAGCTTTTTTTAGTGTATTCACACAAAGATTACTGTTAAGTTTTACCCATTAAACTGAAAGAGTAAACTGACAACTATAAAAATCGTCAAGAACACTATAGTCGTCTAATGACACTCTCTTTCGTCTCTTTCCAACCTACGTTTCTTCCAAAATACAAAATACACATCAAGTTCCCCTCCTTAGACTTGGTGACTCCAAGTGTTACCAAAAACAGTATGGTAATTGTTCACAACTGTATAGGAGTTTAGACACGAATGACTGTATTTGAAAAAGAACTCCCTTACGTTTCTCTTGGAAGTTTTTACTTCCTTCTTAGTAGTAATTTTAACCCTCTAATTCAAAGACTAATCAGATCTATAACCAAAGATACCAATCACAGTACATGGAGTCAGTTAAACAGTATATCCATAACAATCCTGAACTGAAACCTTTAGAATTTATTATGATGAAGTTGTCTATAAATCTGTTGTACTGACGGATACATTCGATTTAGAAGTTTCTTCGGTAAGAAAAAAGGTATAGAGTGTAGGTAGTGGGGACTTTCAAATGACAACCTCTCTCTACGGTCCATAAACCTACTTATATCTACAATTGGTTTAAAGTCTAAAAGGTTTTACGAATGTTATAACAAAAACCCTAACAGAGACTCTTTTACAGAAACGTCACTAACATCGTCATGAATGTATCAAAAACAGGTACGAGTAAAAGTAGTTTGATGAGTAGGACTCAGTGGTAATTTATGTACGAATGACACTGTATGAAAAAGGTTACGAAAAAACGTAGGGACACTCTTTTTTGGAAAAGAAGTGTCATTAAATGACTGAGTTCTTGGTGATTTCTATGGTTGTTTTACTAGTTACTGAAGGGTGGAGTTTGATAAACATCTTTCGACCAATGTACTAAAAAAAGTTAGACCCAAACGTAGGGGGACCCTTTTTTGTAAAGAAATGAAAGAAAGTCATTAGATGACTATAGAGTTCTCGGTGATTTCTATAATGTTTTAACTAACTTCTAAGCCTAAAGGTGGGGTTTAATACGGATCTTTGGGCGAATGTGCTAAAAAAAACTAGGAATAAACGTAGGGGGACCCTTTTTAGTTAAAAAACGAAAGAAAGTGACATTAAACGACTATAGAGTTCTTGGTGATTTCTATAATGTTTTGACTGACGTCTAAGCCTAAAGGGTGGTGGTTAATGGAGATATTTGGACGAATGTATTAAAAAAGCTAGGAATAGACGTAGGGGGACCCTCTTTTAGTGAAAAAACGAAAGAAAGTGACATTAAACGACTATAGAGTTCTGGGTGATTTCTATAAGTTTTTGACTAACTTATAAGCCTAAGGGGTAGGGTTTAATGGGGATCTTTGGACGAATGTATTAAAAAACGCTAGGAATAGACGTGGGGGGACCCTTTTTTAATTAAAAAAACGAAAGAGAGTGACATTAAACGACTATAGAGTTCTTGACGATTTCTATAACGTTTTGACTAACTTCTAAACCTAAGGGGTGGGATTTGATGGGGATCTTTGGACGAATGTATTAAAAAAACACTAGGAATAGACGTAGGGGGACCCTTTTTTAGTTAAAAAACGAAAGAAAGTGACATTAAACGGCTATAGAGTTCTTGGCGATTTCTATAATGTTTTGACTAACTTTTAAACTTAAGGGGTAGGGTTTAATGGGGATCTTTGGATGAATGTATTAAAAAGTACGAAAAGTAGCGGCCGAGGGCGGCTCAAAAAACGCAAAAAGAGAAGTCGGTGTCGGGGATAGGTTTTTAGCGATGGTATAAACCTTAGACACCCATTTAGACGTAGTCTAACAGGCTCTGTAGGAATAGAATAGAGAGGTTATAGTCCAAAATATTTTTAGTGGGGATAGAATAGACACAATAGAGAGGGTATGGCCCAAAATAGTTTTAGTGGGACATAGTCGGTGTTAATCGTGAGGACACTAATATAGTGTACTGATACTAGGAAAACCCTTCCCGCGTTCCACCGCCCCCGTTACTGGTTCTGGGGCGAGTGACAGAGAATTTTTCATGCTTTTCATCGCCGGCTCCCGCCGAGTTTTTTGCGTTTTTCTCTTCAGCCACAGCCCCTATCCAAAAATCGCTACCATATTTGGAATCTGTGGGTAAATCTGCATCAGATTGTCCGAGACATCCTTATCTTATCTCTCCAATATCAGGTTTTATAAAAATCACCCCTATCTTATCTGTGTTATCTCTCCCATACCGGGTTTTATCAAAATCACCCTGTATCAGCCACAATTAGCACTCCTGTGATTATATCACATGACTATGATCCTTTTGGGAAGTGTGCAAGGTGGCGGGGGCAATGACCAAACACCCCCGCTCACTGTCTCCAGCCACCAAGTTAATCGAGATACTGACCATGACATTTGTATGTGTACACCTCCCTGTCGAGATGCACGTGAACAAACCTGTCACAAAACCTTACTAAGACTCTTACAGCCTTGCCGAAGCCATGCCATGTATTTTGTAATCATTCCATGGTGCCGGAGGCCCTTAGAATTATGCCGGTGGTGTTTGAGACACAGCCACCCAGTTGCCCATGATATTTGCAAGTCCCCAAGGGTCATTTTCCCCTGTACATTGCTATGTGCATCCCAGCACTAGGTGGTAGATTCCGATCATTACTCTTCTGATATTGGACAGGATGATGATGCCGATGAGTCGGCGAGCGCAAACTATGACCACAATTTTGATTATTTCGAGGATGACGACGATTTCGATCCCTTGGATAATGATCTGGCTACACTCCCTGATTTTTCTTATCTCGAGACCGTCGGACAAGATCGGAAATTGAATGACCTAGGACTAGCTCAAGACGAGGATGTTGCTATGGTTCGACTTATCCGAAAGCGCAATTTAAATTCGGTAAAGTGACTTCCTACCACATTTCATATGTCTAGAAGTTTGACCTGCTCTAAAAAGGACGCTCCTCTTCGTGCATGGTTGCCTTTTCGTGACGAGTACCTGGAAGAAATGTTATTTGTTGAAGGTCGCAGAGGGCAGGGTCAATATTGTGGCGTGAATAAGCAGTGCAAGGGAGAGCCACGATATAGATGCCGTAGCGACGAGTGCTTTCAATTAGGTCTGATGTGTCAAGAATGTATTGTTACGGCTCATGCTCATCACCCATTACATTGGATTGAGGTAAGTGTATCATTGTTTCAATGTTAATTTAGTCTCTAAACCAGATGTTTAGTATTGGAATGGCAAATGGTTCGAACCTACATCCCTCAAAACACTCAGACTGGTTCTAGAATTAGGGCACTAGCATGAGCCAGGCATGGCTTGTGTACTTCCTCAAGAAGCACATCACGACTTCACAGTCATACATACCAATGGGATTCATCCAGTCTCTGTTCGTTTCTGCGGGTGCAACGCACTTTTAGATAATCGGAAGCAACTTTTGCGTAACATGTGGTTCCCAGCAACTCCAATTAATCCGCAAACGGTGACGACTTTTTCCTGCCTCCGCCAGTTCCAACATTTCAATTGCCTCGGAAAACTGCCTGCATACGACTATTACCGCGGCTTACAAATTATGACTGAGAGTGCTCAGAGGACGAAAGTACCGGTGAGTATTTTTTTGAGCCGTTAGAAATGAAGAAACTCATTTGTGTATTTCAGGATAGATATCCTGTATTTCTATGCAGTGTCGTACAGTGGCGCCACCTCAAGATGTGTAAGCGAGGGGGACGTGGTCATGCTGCCACTGGTATCAATGGAACAGCGTTGGGAGAATTGGTTGTCGAGTGTCCGGCTTGCCCTCATCCAGGGAAAAATCTACCGACGGACTGGGACAGGGCATCACCGGAAGAGGCGTAGGTTTTTTTTATTCAGGGTCATTGATTGTTTTATTCACGCTTTTGCTTTCTAGGTTTCTTTACACTATGTTCTTTGCGATAGATGCTAACTTTCGGTTGCGCAATCGAGTTGTATCCAATGAGTATCGAAGCCCTATTTTGGGGGATGGGTGGGCATATCTGGTCCCAAGTATTCCATACCGGGAACACCTCGAGAATTATGTCTCCGAAAGGGAGGTATGTACGTATGAGAAAGTATCTATTCAGTTGTTATGTACTGACTAATGGGGCTTACAGATGGGATCTTGCTCTGGATTTGCGGCTATGTTTTTAGCCAACTTGCGGAACGTTACGGGTTTGCGTAGTAGCGGTGTAGGTGGAGTCTGCTGTGGGAGGCATAGATTTTGGCGTAAAAATGGGTTGGGGGATTTACAAGAGGGCGAAAGGTAGTGCTCAGATTAGATTCAGTGCTCACATTCAAATTGAATTCATTGCGCCTACCCACTTCTTTAGATATTGCAACATAGATTTTATTTTTTGGTGTACTATTCAGGGAGAAGAATATCTCGTTATCGTCATCTCATATGATATCTCGTGTCAATGGTCCATCAATTTTTGGAAGCGGATGGCGGATCTCGATCCCAAATTCAACGTTAAATTCACACCAAACGGGGTCCGGTTTATGGTGCCAAAATTCCATTTGCGAGCACATCAAACTAAATGTCATACAAGATTCTCCTTTGACTACGCTCCTGGCTGCGGAGCCACCCATGGGGAAGTGATTGAGGAGGGATGGGCTCAGTCTAACAAAGCTGCTGCCCAAACCAAGGAGATGGGCCCTGGTTCTCGTGCGATGACATTGGATGACATTTTCGGGTTTCATAATTGGCTCAACTTGGAGAAGTTAGGTACGATCAATGAATAGTATTTCTATTTATGTAACTAATAACAATTCAAAAGATCAAGTGCTCGCAAAACGACTGGTCAATGCAGTCAAGGAGTTTGAGATACATTATCAAGACTTCATACAATTTGATTCAGGATTGGAGAAGACCTTGGGAAGGCCGCTGTTAGATGAGTGGAAGGAGAAGGTACTGAGATGGGAGCAAGACCACGATGAGGAATGTCCATATGAAGATGAATCGGGTAAGTTTTCCGACTGTGGCAGTGGACCGGAAATCCTAATATATTTCTTACCAGATAACGACAAGGCACAATTTAAGTTGAGACAACTAGAACTGCTCGAGGATGAACAATCGGCTTTGAAAGAGGGTGTGTCTGGCTATGCATCGAGTCCGAGTGGCTTTATTGTTCAAGGTATTGAGCTCCAGGAAGCCCAGTAAGTAAATCTATTTAATAAGTTGTTCTGTGATCTCATAAAGTCATGCTAGACGAGGTGTAGCTCTCTTCTTAGTTGTTAACAAGACCCTGACTCGCACCCAACAATTGGACCTGGCTAAACGACGTTCGAACCTGATGAAAAGGTTGTCTGAATTCAGACGATCTCAAGATCTTTTGATGCCTCGTTTGTCCCAGGTGATATCCGACGACGAGATGAAGCACATTACTGACCCGGATCACTCTTGCCCCGAAAAAGTTCCCCTCTATCTTCCTTCCGACATTCCTCGACTTGCAGATCGGATACATGCATGTGTGGCCAAGTTACCACGAATTGAGGCCAATCTACGAGAGGCAGAAGCTCAGGATGCTTTGGAAGGTGTGAGGGACGGCCTCCGTGCACGGACCGGTGCAACTAGATTTAAAATTCGCAATATCACAGGTCAGGTGGGATTCTGGGAAGTACCCGTGCAGCTGGAGTTCTGCGTCAGATCGACATCCGTATCCACTCACGCAAAATCCGGTATCGCATAGCCCGTGAGGCATTACTCCGGTTAAGAGGGTGTGGGAAATGGGAGGAAGCACTGAAGCCGCTGTTGGATGAGGATGTCAGGAGAATTAATGAGAGGGCCTTGACAAAGGAAGAACAAAGGGAACGTGAGGAACGGATTAAACGCGTTGGTGTTGAGCCAGATTCTGATGGAGAGGAGTTCTTGATAGAGGAGGGGATTGTGTCCCGTGTGCGTGGCGAAGGTAAACGACGCTTGTCCTGGATATGGTATCGACCCGATGTGTCGGAGGATGACCCTGAGTTCCGTGATGGTATGACATTCCTATTGATTCAATTTAATTGTACTCACTGAATTTGGCAGCCATATGCGTTGAGTGGTGCAAATCTAGAGCACGATTGCAACGCTGGAGGGAAGAGGTTTTACTTTTGACTGAGGAACTGGGTCGGATGACAGACTATGCGCTATGGAAAGCAGAGTGGTGGTTTCAACGGTTTGTCGGGAAGGAGGGGATGAAAGGCGCTGATATTGATCCGGATTTGGCGGAAGGTTTGAACAGTTATGCTTGGCAACAAGCCAATTTCCAATCGCAGGCAGCCGAGCAAACATTGGACAAGTGGGGTGAGCTCACAAAACACGCCAGGTCTGTGCTCGCCCGCAATGCCAATCTCAAGACTATTACTGTCGATGTGGAGGATGGTGAAGAAGAAAAGTTGGGAGTTGAAAGAGAGGCCGAAGAAGATATATAATGGGTTGTAATAATAGCTCGTCGGGATGTAAATATATGAGTCGGGGGGTAGGGCGAGTTTGTGGCACAGGTGATGAACCACGTGAATAGACATAGGTGTACTACTAATGTGCTGAGTCAGGAGGTATAAGAGTCGGGGTAAGAAGTCGGTATGCGTCGGTATGGCGAGTTTGTGGCGCAGGAAATGGACCATGTGAATAGAATCTGAATCGTTCACGTGGCAATTGTGTGAAACCTTCCCGAGGTGGCTCAGAAATTGATTTTACACGGTCATGTGGGGGTTTTTCAGTGATGCAAATAAAGTACAAATAGAAAATATGAGGTACAGCGTCACAAATTTCTAGTTGTAATATTTTATTGACTTATATAATCATCCCATACTACTTATTACAGTCGGATTCACTAATATTGAAAAAGTCCACCCGGTATTAAAATACTGTCCCCAAAACCTCACGATGTGCATACTCCACATATATTGAAACATCGGGGCCTGGGGTTTCTCACTGATATATAAATATCGGTACCCCCAAGGGTGATACAATCCAGGACATGAACAAGGTGCACGAGAAGTAGACTGTTGCACTGGCAACATTGGTGGAGGTGGACCTGCATGGAGGGTAGAATTAGTACTTACCTCACTTGATTTCTTCAGTTCAAAGGAATAAATTTACCTTTAGGGACACAATTTTTTGTACTAATATGCCGATCCAAGTTTCCGAAATGAGTACTTTGCCCACAGTGTATTTCTCTTACAAATAGGGCATTGCGCAAAAAGAATGGCATCAGCATCACGATGTGTCTTGACTGCATAGGTTTTCCCTTTAGCAGTACAACAGAAACATCGGTTCCAAGAAAACTAGAAGTTAGGGGCTGCTGACTATAGATATGCAGCTGGGACACATCGGTATGTACATTATGAAAAGACATTGGGTATAAGTATCTACAGAAAAAAAATCTGAGTCATACCGAGTGCTTATTGTAAGGAGAACACGTCAATGGCGACGCGTTGCGCGACGTGAATGGTGGTGGTTTGGGATACGTCACTACGTCAGAGCCTTTGGCATTGGCCGCATATCAGCATGTCTACTGAATAGACACCCCCACCCCGGTGAGACCGTGTCAGAATCGGTTAAATCTGCGTCCTTGTGACATTTCTACATATCTTGGTCATGACTAAAACTCCGCACCAAAAAAGGAAAGGAAACTCGCATCATCATCCAGGCCGTCCTTGGTGACGTCATTCCTGTGATAGACGTGCAGCTCATTGACGATCATATCCTCAGCAATTACCGTCACCCTCTTCTTGAAGACAGTGTTGTATGGCCCGTTGAGGACAATGATGCCCTTGTGTCTTGTTCGACACATGTCACTGGAGACTGTTTGAGTGAAAGAGTCGTTGAATTCAATTACATCCCTTCATCCAGTACCCAATTCCAGCTCTACCGTCAGATAGATGGATTCAGAACCTCGCCACGCGGTACGAGCTCAACAGCTCTTGATTTTATAGTTGACATTAACTCCAAGTTCGATTACTTCAACTTGCCTCACTTAGTTTTCCCACCCGATCTTCCTTGGAGACAAGACAGCAGAAAAACATATGGGTCATTCTCAAAGCGTGGTGAACAACGTGATACGCATTGTATGTTTGTGTACAAAACATCATCGTATCCTCATCAGGAATTCGTCTTTATAGCACTGGGCCTGGGTACTGAATCCAATTTTCATGAACCCTGGATAGATGTCAACTATGATAAAGGGGAATTTTCCATTTCTGACATATGGGAATCTTACCTTCCTTCTGGCTCAAGGTATAAACGCAGACAGGAGTGCGTGGCAAGAACTTCACCCAAGACTTCCCGTCCTTTTACTATCACTGTGGAAAAAAACACATTGATAGAACCCGGTTGCTTTCACGTTGTGATCAAAGATGAATGGTATTTGCAACCCAATTGGAGGAGATTCGGATACCAGTTCTCTAAGTGAAGGAGGGGGAGAATGGAAGTCGACCTATTGGAGACTGAAGAGTGGGGTCACAAACTCGTCGGAAACTAGGGGAAGGTAGTGGTTATAAGTGGACTGGGTATGGAGATTGGTATCTCCAGAAATATGAAAGCACATGTGCATAGGGCTTATCCAGTTTTTTCTCTTGGTTTATTTTATGCTGTCTTTACCTTTGTTTATGTATACAGGAGATAGAATACCCAACATGGATTTCTGGTCTTTACCAGCTAAAATTCCCGCTACCTTACAGCAGATTCGGAAAACCTTGTCAGTCGCGACTTTTGAGAACACAATGAAAAATGAAAAATGCTTGAAACTATAAGTGACCGCTAATGGCTGCGAAATCAGGCACTGTCCATGTGTTTGGCACTTAGTGTACCGGGCCTCTTCCCGCTTGTTCTCTACTCCTTACTACCTACCCATATCCTTGACTGTGGACTGTAAAATTTGTGTACAGTACAGGTGAATCTCATTCTCGTGAGCTGTACAATCTTCTTGACTGCTCTCTTTTAGCGCTGCCAGTACGATTCAAGTCTAATCTATGTCAATGGTCTGAGGAATGCTTTCATTGACATTTTTAAATCTATCCTTGGCATGCTATTTAGAAGTTGCTGCAGGTTGGGAAGCAATTTTTCTTTTTAATACTCTGTTATTCGTCATGACCGTCTTGCGAGCTCATCGAATTCAGAAAGTGCTCGACATCACAAGCTTGAAAATCGGGAATAGACCGTCACTGTTGTCTATCGTTGTTCGAGATGGTAAGTGATTTATACAAATATGTACCCCAGATTCGGCTCCCAGCTTCCCCGCATTTTTCTTGTTATTTGGTTCCCAGGCTCCATCTATTTTGTAAGTATTTTTCGTCATATTCCAAACGTTAGCTTGATATCCTTCGTAAATCAGGGCAATGGCCTCTGCAAATCTTGTAAATATCATCACCTTTTATGTGAGTCCCCACAATCTGTGTGCTACACTCCTCCCCTCAGATCTCCCAGTAGAAAGTAACAAAATTTCCACGCATTTTTAAACATTAGACAGTTTGCGTGACACACACTGTGTGTGATTTTTGTTGCGTAAAACACACCATGTGATAATTTCATTGCGAGCCCCACACCCCCACAGCCAATTTACCACCGAAAAAGCGTTTCTGTGTGAGATTTACACGAAAATATTGAATTTTGGCTGTGGAGCAAGGCTGTTTGCACGCAAAAGTATCACATGGTGTGTGTCACGCAACGACAATCACACACAGTGTGTGTCTTGCAAACTCTCTATTTATTTCATTTCTAAACATTAGAGACCTTGTGCAAAAGCCACAGGTGGCTGTTGGCTAATTCTAAAAAACTTTCCAGCCACTGTACAGATTCCATCTAGCCACCATTAACAGCTCTTGACACAAGTATCAATTGATGGCTAGGAGGAAAGGATATATCCAGTACATGTGGCAGGAGAGGTGCGGAAACTTCGGAAAAAAGCCACAGGTGGCTTTGCGCAAACCCTCTATTTTCACGTCCGTTTGTGTTCAAATAGTTATTTTTAGGATTTGGAAATCGATTCAGAATTTATGAAATCCGATCCCGTCCCAAAAAAGTCTGAAAGCTGCCATTCCCTCCTCTCAATTCTATTTTAGATTTGCAAACCGCAGTCTTTTTTTTTATTTTGATTCCCTGAGTCCCCAAAAATTGGCTTTCGGCATACTCCACTCTGGCTACATTAAGCCTTCCGACATGTCTTACCATCTTTGTAGAGCGCTTTCTCCCTGACCACCAACATCCAATTGCCCTGAGGTGTGTAAGTCGGTTCTTTGATCTCTATGCTCGGTCTTCTGTCCTTCTACATACTTACAACTTGTTCAAACGGAGTTTAACAGACTGATATCATGCAGGCAGCAGATAATACAGGCGGTACTGGTTACGTGCATACACGAGGCTGCTGGACATCAACGCTTTCTAAGGTAAGCTTTGGATTCATGCGTATATTCTTGTTGCGTTGTCCTATTTTATTACTGTTTATGCAAATATTAGGACACATATATGCGCATATAATGAGTCAAATGACTCGGGCAACTACGATGCTTTGGAAGGTGTGCACATATACCATTCAAGGGATCTTTATCTATTGACTCACTTTTTTTGATTTCGTAGCCTCGTGGACTTCGACAGTTGCGTGTTCAACCTGCTTGTCCCGTCGTTTCCGATCCGCCTTTCCATTCTCTCCCAACCCGTCTTTTCTTCATTCTCACCCTGCCTTTCCATTCTTTCCCCGTCTTTTCTTCATTTTCAACCCGCCTTTCTGTTCATTTTAACCCACCTTTCTGTTCAAATGTTTGTTTCCGAGTCCACCTTACGAACACGGCTTATTAGGGGGCCCAGACGACGATGGGAAGGGACTAGAGCAGGGCTGGGAATGAAATTCGAAGACTTATGTACAGAAATGTGGTACATTATTATACATTTTATTATTTATAAATGTACAAAAATGCGAAGAAATGTTTCCTGGTACATTAGTTAACTTTTGATGCATTTTAAAAGTTTAAAAATGCGTGGAAATTTTGTCACTTTCTACTGGGCCTCAGACCTCGCCTCCCACTGCCGTCTCCTCCTTTACTCCCACCCGACTCATCCTCTCCTTGTTCAGTGGCTGCTTTTGTACCCCCCTTCACACCTGTTCCAAGATAGCGATCATCACTACTGACCTTGCGGAGTTCCTCAGTTCCACCGCAGCCCTGTGCTTGCTCTTCCCGAAACTCACGCTCTGGCACGGAGTGTTAATTTTGACTTGTGATGTCGTGGTTTTGCCTCGATTTGGGTGATTCGTTGGAGGGGAAATCATCGAAGTGGTTCGTTTCGCTTATCGGGGCATTGGTGAGTCCTATATACCTAAGTATTTTGTCGTTTCTTTTCCCTTTCTTTTTTTTTGGGGGTAAATTTGGATCACGATTGAGAGAGCAAGAGACTATTTTCATTCCTCCCTCTCTTTCTCCCTCTCTTTCGATTTCAATGATTTAGTATTTACTTTACATACCTCCCGCTCTTTTGTCACTTTGGATCTATCAAACTATATTCCAAATTTCTCCGGTTATAGGTCTCATCCAGTACGGTCTGCATGCGTATCATCTTTAAACTCAACATCGACTAGGACGATACTTTCGAGGGATATCTTCCTTCAAAACGTGCCTTGTTGAGATGTCCCGAGTAGCTTGTCCGAACTCCAAAACTCGTTCCGTCCTTCCGAACCAAGACTTACTATGACCGTTGATCATCATGCGTTATGCATACATAATCATCCAGCTACCAATGAGAACGTGAGGAGATCGTGCTCTTTCATATGAAGCTTGTAGAGGGGCTTGATCTGGAATTTCTCTCATCAATTGTCAAGCCATGTCCCACATACAAAAAATCCCCAAAAACTTTTTACGTCATTTCAACTAATTCCCCATACTCCATGACATGTAAACCTTAAAATTCATGACACTCGCAGTTCGGCGCAGACGTCAAATTCACCTGAGAAAATGATATGTGTACGATACAACTACACCTCAATATCTCCACGGGTCCATCCTGCAACAATCCGACAACCAAATACCTATATCCCCTTCACGTTTTCTACTATTCTATATACTGCTGGATCGTAGTTCCCCCTGACCCTCATCTCAACAACCTCGCCTCCCTCATCCTCAGGACTTCAACAACACCCTTGACAAAAACACCGGCGTAACAATTTTTTCTTCCAACCCACCTCCAGCTAGTCCTAACACTCCAGCTACTCCTGGGAACCCACTACTGCTACTGTCCTCGCTACCTGCACCCAAACCGGAACCAGCGGGCGAGTCCATAGGTGAACGATTTCCATCACCTCATGCTCCACTTTCTCTGCGAGAGCCTTGTGGACCTCAAAGACCTTGAAAGCGTGCTTCCACCATTTCCAAACAAGTCCCCTCGTTAGTCGTATCAGGCGTCCTCATTCAACGAAGCCGTATCCGCTGGTCTCTTATCCGACAGGTTCGTTGCTGCGCAAAAGGATTCAAAGGGGGAAGGATGACTGTAATGTGTTCCCGTATTCACGTTCTGGTGGTGGTGCCGGTGAAGTTGTTGTTTTGTCGGAGAGGTGGTCTGCTAACCTGGTGATAGCAAACCTAAGTAAGGAGACCGAAGCGAGAGACAACGAAAGCTCCGGCTCACCGCTTGTACTTGCGTTGTTGTCCATTCCGGTTGTAGTAGTATTCACGCCTTCGCGATATTGGTCTATGAGATTGTAGAGTTAGATGAGTCCTTGAGAAATGGTAGAGACGAGAGTGTGTGAGAGGTCGAGGTTGGCGAGGAACTCTATCATTGGGTCTTGTTTTTTTGATAATGACGATGTATCTTAAGCTTGAGACAATTGGCCGGGGTTTGGGTTTGAGAGTATTGACGGGAGAGCTGAGGTGTAGTGCTAGCATTCAATTAGGAACGAGAAGAATGCCAGGGTCTTCGGTGGAATGCGGAAAGCTTTAGCGATGTTGTCGGCTGAGGATGAAGAAGGGAGATGGTTGGAAGTCGCTTGAGTGCTGGGGTTTAGAACGAGAGTAAGGTAGATAGTGGTGATGGCGATCAAAGTGAGGCGAGTAAAGGAGACATAAATTAGAGTGATAGCTGTCATTTATAATGAACCTATATACGTAGCTTGTTTGCAAAAAACCGTTAGGGCTTCCGAAAATACGGGGAAGCATAAAAATGTGAGAAATGGACGTACCAAGCCATCTGCAAAGCATTCTCCGACTCCAACCTCCCCTCTCCAGTGCCCTAATATCTCGGCCCATCATCGGGACCCAGTCTCACACCCAAATCACCCGCGTCTAACAAGTCCTCGCCTACAATGGACTGAACTCGGTCGTCATCGACAACACTCCGTCTGTGCGCAGTTCGATTAAGCAAATGACGTGCTCGTGCGGAGTTTGAAATCAAACTCTCACACATGACGTCATCAAATTGACACGTCTATACAAACCCCTGCCAGCAACCGACCTCAACCAGCATTTACTTCCTCGTCCACTTGGTTCATGAGTTCTCTTCATAAACACGACAAGACCTCTTCCACGACTTCTTCCTCTTCCTCTTCCTCCTCCCCTTCTCGGTTGAGTCGTTTCCTAACCAACTTCCTAAAAAGGACATACTCCTTCCTCCAGCTTCCATTCGGAACCTCCTTCTTTGTCCCTCCTCCAAGCTTGAAGGAACAGGTAGATAGATGCATTGATCGGGGAAAAAATTTTGGGAGAGTTTGAGAAGAGCCATATTCACCAGAACAGTGGATATCGTGATGAGTTTGTTGGGGTTCAAGTTCGCGGTCATCATTGATTGAACCGAGATGCTTCGAAATGAGTTTACTGACACGCTTGGTCTTTGTTTTTTTCTTCTTTAAATTACTCGCCACAACTCAACTACTCGAAGACCTGGATCGGTTCGGACAATAACAAAAAAAGGATCCTAAATCCCGCATCGGCGGTATTCTACGGCCATGTCGATGGTGCAGGCGATGCAGGTCTATTTGGTGTGTATGATTCGATTGGAGAGTTAGTTAGGCCGGGTATGTTTTCTATTCGAGTCCTGGAAGCCCTTTGAGTGTAATGTCTAGGAAAATTTACATTGATCGTTACTAGAAATCGCAACGAATTTGGCGTCGACGCTTTTGTTCGCTGGGCAGGTACGTGTTTGAATGGATTCTCATATATGCTTGAGTTTATTCACCGAATTAAAAACAACAAAAATCAGGATATCTAGAGCTCGTCTATCGTCACTACGCCAAACAGTTGCTGAAAGGTTTATTTGTTGGAGGGCTTCCGTAAGTCCTTCTTTGCATAATATCGTCTAGTCGCCCCAACGCATCTAAATGACATTCCAACTCTTCACTTGAAAAAAATAAACCAGCCTATTTTTTGCCGCCTCATCAACCGACTGATCGCTGTAATCACCTCAATGGCCGTCGTTATCGCGTAGACCAACCAAGTATCAACGCCTTACTCGTCGCTTCCCAAGTCGTACTCTCCGTCGTGTCACCCTTCATTTCCTGCCCATCGGTTTATTTGACTTCGAAAAAATCCATCATGTGTGTGAAGATACCAACGTCTAGTGCGAATCCGAGAACCAGAAGTGGTAAAACAAACCACGACAATTTGGGTGGTTTGGTTCATGCAACTCCGCCTGTTTGTGGAGGTGGCGAAAGAGTTGGAGACTCTGATGAGAAGGATAGAGAGGAGACAGAACTCAAATCTCAACTGGAGGACACCATGCTGGATTTAGTATAGTACCAACTTGGTTGTGACATTATTGGCATTTGGTATTTGGTTGGCGATTGTGGTTGCGACTGTTTATCCGATTATAACGTTGGGGAGCGGGGGAGGTAAGTCTAGAAACCCGAGGCCTGGCCTTATCCGGGGTCGAATACTGAACATCGATGATTTAGAGAAAAGTATAACATACTGGATGTATAAGAAGGCTACTCTGGAAGATTGGTCTCATGTTAATTGGCTCTATTATCGCCTAGTATCTGTAGTAATCTTGTAGTTTGGTGGTTTACAACGGTCTGTTTACCATTTTTTCTACATTACATATCTCGTGAGTAGTTGATTATGCGTTAAATATCAAGTGTTTGGGGTCAGGGTCTATTCTCACTGCTCAAGGCTTACCGGCACTGACGTCTTGTACCTGCTATACAACTGCCAAAAATGAAATGCAGCTGCATATCTCGGAGGTAATTCTTGGGAGAAAAAAGAGTGAAAGAAGTACACAAGTATACTCTGACGGGCACGATTCCTTAGTCATTGGGCTACTGAAGTTTAAAAATTTAGTGCCAGTGGCTTTTGATAGCAAACAGCTTGAACCTCGTAATTTCAATTTTCTGCCTTTTCCCACTGCATGAATTGCCTGAAGAGCTTCATTTTTATATGGGAATTACATCTGTTCAAAGGCTAGATATCTACATAGTAATTCTTGTGGATTACTTTCAACACCATGGGATCCCAGGGCCGGCCATTCCGATTCCCGAACCCTGAACCACACTTGGCACAGGTCATTGGTTGAACCTGAACATGAGAGTAATGACATCCACTACAAATCCAATGTTCAGTGTATCCCAAGGGACAAGAAACATCTAAATCAAACATCCAACAAAACCTAGTTCCATCTCGACTTGTCACACCTCTACAAGACTTGTTCAAGCCATCATTGCCAATCAGATATCCCTCCAGCCATGGACTTGGTTCAAGATATCGGAGTGGTATATTAGATGGAAAGTCAAATTTAGATGTCTCTGACCCCAAATCACTCCAATCCTCAGAACAGGACTCAAGCTCAGAAGCATCCAAATCTTGATAACTTAGGATCTCTGAAACAGTCAAATTCAGTTCTTGTCGAAGTCTAGGATTTAGAAACCAGGTTTCTGAGAAAAAAAATACTCATGAATCTATCAGAAAAAATCTAGTCATCATAAACTCACTTTGAGGTTGAGCACTGGTGTCATCATGTATTGACTCTGAATCTGAACTTGATGCTTCATCCAGGTTATCAACAACATGCCAACCGTCCAATTTCTCTATGGATTGATCTATGACAGTCTTGATATTCAAAGAGATCAAATACTCTGAGTGTGTTATACATACCATGAGGTTTGCCTGAATCCTCAGACAGAGGGATTACTTCCATCAGAGGTAGTCCAAAGGCCTTGGCAAAATCTTGTGTTGATGAGTCATAGCCAAAGAACTTTTGTACTTGTTGAATGGCTTGAAACTGATAGTTGAAACAGTGAAATGATAAAGGAAAGATTTCCATTTTGTATTTTGGAAGCCCGATGAGATCACAGACTCTCTGTGATATCTGCGTAGACCCATCTGGATCAAAAGACCAAAAATAGTGATTCTCTCCATGCTCCCCTCCGCTCACTTCAGTTGAGCCACTTTCTGGACACTGGTTGAGGCTCACTGGTGTGATGAACATGAATATGTTTTTTGGGATGATGTGTGGATGTAGAACTGCAGTCCCAACATCTGGCATGAGAGATATCACTATTCTAGTTGTTACACCTATGGCTTTCTAAATCTAGATTGTCCATCTCCAAAAACAAGGGCAGCTCACCATATTGCTCTATGTCTGATGTATCACCTCCAGTTGCACTGACATAAAATATTCCTCGGCACAACCAGGCAGACAGGACCTTTTTTTCTAATGTAGGAGGCAATTGAACATAAAAGATAAAACTCCTTCCCCAAATGGTAGAATCATAGTGAAATCTGTCAAAGTATTTTTTCAACATATTAGTTCATAAAATATAGATTGAGAATTCTCAACACACCGAGTCCAACCATGTTCAAGCAGTATCCCTTCATTTCTATGAATAGTAGGCCTCCAAGGACCAGCCATGAATGAGTATGAACTGTTCAAGTTTTTGAACCATGCAACAGTTCTGAACGAGCCCTTGTCACTGGCAGTCGATGATGACATTAGGGGGAGAGTGATGGGAAACATGTTGTTTCTGTGCCATTTCCCTGAAAGAGGGTTGAAGAAAGTCAATATATCAAAATAGGAGCTGGTAATAATCGTTTGTGAGAGGGAATCCTTTTCTGGAATGCCCCAAAGATATTCCAATGTACGAGTTTCATCATGTAATAGGTCAAATGGCAACGGTTTGTCAGGCTCCTCAGGCATAAGGAAGGCGCCAAACGGTATTTCTCTCGTAATCAATTGCGAATCCATTTCTCCTTTGCTTTGTGAGCCAAAACAAATCATTCCTGTATCACGTCGAACAAAAACAGCACCTTGCTACTGATACTTGTTAGTGAATGACGAAATTTGTAGTGGAAACTCTCAAATCTGACCCGAAAACTTTCAAATGCAAATGATCTGCCTCCCATACTTTCTGGAAAGTTCCGGCTTACCTGATCCTAAGGACAACACAACTAAGCCTTTCAAGAATTTGAATCCAAAAAGATGGCATACAAATTGAACACGAAGGTAGCACTTGGCAATAGGGGTGCATGTTTCCCAAATTCGTGCCAAAGGAAAAACATCTATATGATTGGAGATCAATGAATACAGCCTCGAATACTTAAAGCTCTCACTGACCGTCACAGAACACCAAAGCTGGATTTGATCTTTGCCTATTGAGTCCAAACAGGTGCACAACATTCTGATCACTGGATTATTTAGATTGAAGTCATTTGTCAGAACAAACATGATCAAAAGAGTGGTAAGAACCGTACTGGCTAGAATACTTTAGCAAATCCCGTTCCCAAGCCTGCAAAAAGAAATTGTAGGAGGTTAATTTGAAACTCTAGAGTTACTGAACCTCGACGACATACGGCATACGCGTCTCGCCCGCAATAATGCATAGCAACACAATGGCTATGACTACCAGCTACACCAAATAAGCTGACATTGTGTGCAGTCCTAGTATATTTCAACTTCTTCTGTGTCGGATTCCGATCACTCCACAACGATGTCTCCTCGTCGATTTCGGTTGTGGAGAGTTTTCGTAAAAGTCGTATATCACACCGACGTAAATCATGATACTACCAGTAAATCAGAGCCTGTAATCGATAAACGAATCGCTGGGACACCTACTTGATTGAAAATTGACTCTCCACGTACACCATTTGAGACAATTTGGTCTTGAGAACCAATAATCTGGGTGATATTATCTCCGGCTACATAGACGTTATGATCTCTCGCTACGTTGGTTGTATGATCCCCCGCTGTATTGGTTATATGACTTCCTTCGAAAGAGGAGTGCAAGGTATTTTGAAAGAAGTTGGAACTAGACATAGTTTGGTCACTTTAGAGAGGATGGTGGGTTAGAGGTAGATGAGGTGTCAGGACGTTGGGACGTTGGGTTTAAATGATCAAATTACACTGGAACAACATGAGGCAAATGTATGCGCACCGCCATAACAATGTTGGAATAAGCGCCCTCCAACAGCTTTGAATTGTTCTCAGCAAGTCAGCTGGTCCCGGATTGAGGCTTGATGCAATGCTTGTGGCGTGATACGATCTGTCAAAGTACTAATTTTGGGTCGCGAGTTCTTGGGTCCTGATGATACGGACCACTCGACCAACAAAAAAGCTGAAACGGCCAGGTTATGTGATAGTTCAGAGTGTAACGTTTTTGTATTGTGGACCTCATAAGCACTTGTAGTATAGTTTTCAAATAATCTATGTGCACTTTGGAATTGAAAATGTGTGCAGAATCTGCTGCAATGCACGGAATGATGTGACGATGGTCTTCTTATGACTCGGAAGAAAGTGGGGTCGGGGCGCACTGCCCAACGCGTGGCAATTGACGAGTTGTGGAACGGCAGTTGCCTATCGACCGTTCAAGAGAAAGTTGATGTCTTCTAGTCCAAATAAGACCACATCGGTGACATCATATGTAGGCCTTAAGTAGTGTTCTTCGATCATCTGTCCGCGGATTGATCAAGGACTTGGAGAGTTGCTTACACATGAACGTTTCAACACGTCTGCCGGTTCATCCCAGCTCCACCCTTCAAGCTTCAACAATCCTTCACGTTCTCTACACTTCTATTCACACTCAGACCTGTATTCTCTCCTGACCCTCCTCCGCCCAATAACCTCGCCTCCCTCACCCTTGAAAACACCCTTGACAAAAACGACGGCGTAGCATCTTTCCTTCCAATCCACCTCCCGCTAGCGCTAGCCCTACTACTACTCCTGCTCTTGGGAATCCATTACTACTTCTCTTGCTACCTGCACCCGTACCAGAACCAGGAAGTGAGTTCATAGGCGAACGGTTTCCACCACCTCCACTTCCTCCGCGACAGCCAATGTGACCCTGAAGACCCTGAAAACGTACTTCCACCGTCTCCAAACAAATCATCCCTCGTATCAGTCGTATCAGGCATCCTAATCCAACGAAGCCGTATCTGCCGATCTCTTATTCGATGGTCGGACCACTTCCTGTCCCAATATGCTGCATAAGAGGATTCAAAAGCGATGGTTGACCGAAATGTGCTCCCATATTCATGTTCTAGTGATGGTGGTGAAGTTCTTTTGTTGGAGAGGTGGTCTGCAAACCTGGTGATAACAAACCTAAAGTCGGAAACCAAAGCGGGAGACAACGAAAGTTCTGGCCTACCACTTGTTGTTGTTGTTCGCTCCGGTTGTACTATTAATGACGCCTTCCTTGTAATATCGGTGCCAGAGGATGTAGAGCGATATGAGTGCTTGAGAGATGGTAGAGATGAGAGAGCGAGATGTTGAAGTTAGCGAGGAATTCTATTGGGTCTTGTTTCTCTGATGATGACGATGGGTCTTGAACTTGAGATGATTGGGTTGGGATTTGATTTCGAGCGAATTTGACGGGACGACCGGCGAGGTGTAGTGCTAGCATTAGATTAGAAATGAGAAGAGAGTGCCAGGTCCTTCTGTAGAGTGAGGAGAGCCTTCAGCGGCGCTGTTGGTTGAGTGCGAAGGGGGAAGATGGTTGATAGTCGCTTGAGCGCTGGAATCAAGAACGGGAGTGAGTAGGTTGGGGCGGTGGTGATTAGGTGAGATGGGAGCGATAGCGGTCATTCATGATGAGCCTATATACGTAGTTTATGTGTAAAGAACCGTTAGAGTCCTCCAGAAACACAAGGCGAAACGAATCCAAACAAAAAATGCAGGGGACATACCAATTGCAAGCCATTTGCAAAGCTCTAACCTTCCCTGTCCATTTCCCCAATATCTCGGTCCATCATCAGAACCCAGTCCCACACCCAAATCACCCGCGTCCAACAAGTCTCTGCCTACACCGAATTGAAGTTCTCCAGCCTCGGCTTCTATCATCATCATCGATCGTTCCCACCATTTCTTTTTACAGAGCACGAGAAGAGTGCGGTAAGGATGAGAGACAGTCGGGTTGCATTCGAGGATGTCAACGAGGTGGAACGCCATTTCGGTGAGTTTAGTGTCGTCGTCGTCAGGAAACTTTTTTTACGTTGGATTGATCTTCTGCAGAACGCGTTTACTATGAGTAGAAAGGGCAGGAAATAAGAGTGAGTATTCTTTCATGATTCACGACTCAGGAGTACATGACCAGCTTCCTGCACTATGATCTTGATATGTACCGGCGACTCCCTCTGCCTTTGCAGCGACATAACAGCACGGTACAATAACGAGAAAGGGATCCGTTCCACAATACGAGTTCTTGAGATAGAACCGTCAGAAGAAAACTGTCGCAGTTGCGGTGACGCGTTGGCGGAGATTGAGCTTTTTGCCCAATTTCGAGATGAGGTTGAGACGAAACAAGGATATGCGAGATGGAGGTCAATCCTCAAAGAATGAAGACGAAATCTAAAGGCTCCTGGCTGTCCTAACGTCGCTCGGTCCACTTTCCATCATCATTTACTGATGATTGGAATGAGCACGTTATGGAGAGAAGAGGATGTATGGTCCCGGACCTACTCGCGTGAGCTTACCCAGAAGTCAGTTGCCATCTGTACGCAGTTCGAGTACTGATGAGCAACGGACAAGTCCACCGGAGTTTGAAATCAAAGTGCACGCGTACTCCGACATGACGTCACACTTCCAAATTGAGTTTTCGTTCATCAGTGCATCTCGACCAAGTACAGTTACTTCGCTGAGACATGCCAGCAACCGACCTCAATTAACACGTCCATTTACTTTTCCTCGTCCTCGTTGATCATGGGTTCTTTTTTTTATACACAGGACAACCGCTTCTGAATCTTCCACAACATCTTCCTTTTTCCTCCTCCACCTCTTCTCGGTTCAGTCGTTTCCTAAGCAATTTCCTAAGAAGGACATACTCCTTCCTCCAGCTTTCATCCAAAACCTGATTTCGTGAAAGGCACGGTTAGATAGATGTGTTAATTGGGAAGACAATTAGAGAGAGTTTGTGAAGAGTCATATTATGGAACAGTGGATATCATAATGAGCTTGTTGGGGTTTGCGGTAGTTATCGACAGTTTGTGAATTTTATTCTATATAACAACTCACCTGAGATGCTTCGAAATGGATTCACTGACATGTCTATTTGAATCAATAACTATGACTCGACTATTCAAAGAGTCTCGAATCGGTTTGGACAAAAACAGGATTTTAATACTCGCATCGGTGGTGTTTTTTTACGGCCATGTCGACGGTGCAGCTGATGTGGATCTTTTTGATACATATGATTTGATTGAAGAGTTGGTTGAGTCAGGTATGTGTGCCTTCCTGGAGCCTTGGCCGCAAATGCAACGTCTACGAAAAAGGTTTCAAGATCATTAGTGGCTGCGACTATTTTCACATTAGTGCTTTTTTTGCTAGACAGGTTTGTGTGTTAATGAGTTCTTGTATACGTACCGGGGTCTATTCACCTAATAGAAAAACACTTTGATCAATCGGGATATAGAGAGCTCGTCTACCATCGCTGCCGTGGTAGGTCAAGAAGGGTTCATTCATTTTGCGGTTTCTGTAAGTCTTTTTTCTTTGCATAATATTGTCCAGTACTCCCAACGTATCTGAATCCCATTCTAATTCTCTACATAAAACAATGGTCCCTAGTATCTTTTGTCACCTCCTCACTCGACTGATCGCTGTAATCATCTCAATGACCGTTGTTCTCGCTCTAGGGCAACCAGGGGTCGACCCCTAACTCGTCATTTCCCAATTCGTACTCTCAGTTATGTTATCATTCATCTCCTTCTCATTGATTTATTTGACTTCGAAGAGATCTATCGTGAGGCTGTGTGAAGGTACCAGCATCTAGTAGAAATCCAAGGGCCGGCAGGGGTATTATGAACCGTGACGACTTGGGTGGCCTGGTTCATGCAACTCTGTCTGTTCGTGGAGGTAGAGAAGGAGTTGGAGATGATAACGAGAAAAATAGAGAGGAACTCGAATCTCGACCGGAGGACACCGTACTTATAAGAACCAACTTGACTTTATTGGCGTTTGGTATATGATCGGTGATCGTGGTTGCGAATGATTGTGACTCTGGGGAGTGGGTAAGAGGTAGAGGGAATACTAGCAGGAAGTAAATCTACAAAATCGAGGTCTGGCCTTATGCGGGGTCGAGTATTGAACATTGATTGCATTGATAGCTTAAATGGAAGACTCTTCCTATACATATGATATGATATACTCAGTATATCATATTGTGTGTATAGGAAGGCTACTCTGGGAGATAGGCCTCTTGTTGATAAGCTCTATTGTCGCCTATAGTAATCTTGTAGTTTGCTGGGTTGCAACGGTCTATTCCACATTACATAGCTCATGAATAGTAGTCAGTTCTGTGATGAATATCAAGCACTCCGGGTCAGCGTCTATTGACAATGCTCACAACCTACCGTCAGCATGACTTATACGTACTACATTGCCCTGCTTCGTTTATTAAGACCAAATGCCGAAAACAAAAGACAACTGAACATCTCGGGAGAAACAGGAGGGAAGAAAGTGCACAAACACAACCTAGATACATTCCTGACGTGCACAAAGTTAGTTACTAGGCCATTGAAATTACAAAATTTCGAGCCTAGTGACTCTGCTTTGGATAATGAAAGCTTGATCTTCTCGTAATGTGACTTCTCCCCTACACAACTTGGTTGAAGATTTTATACAGAAATTACAAAGTGTTCAAAGGCTAAATATCTACACAGTGGCTTTTGTGAATTACGTTCAACACCATGATGTCCTCGCGCCAGTAGTTTTGATTCCAAAACCATGTTCCACACTTGGCACAACTCACTGGTTGAACCCGAACATGAGAGTAATCGCATCCAGCACAAATCCAGCACTCAGTGGATACTGGGGGACTAGCATCAGGAACATCCAAATCAAACATCCAACAAAACCTAGTTCTATCTCGACTTGTTACACCCCTACATGACTTAGAAAGGCTATTATTGCCGATCAGATACCCATCCAGCCATGGACTTGGTTCAAGATATTGGATGGATACATTGGATAGAGAGCCAAATTGGGATGTCTCTGACCCCAAGTCACTCCGAGTCCAATCCTCAGAACAGGAGTCCTGCTCAGAACCATCCAAATCTTGATAACTGGGTACTTCTGAAACAGTCAAATTCATTTCTTGTTGAAACCTAGGAATTGGAAACCAGATTCCTGGAGAAAAAAACACTCATGAATCTGTCAGAGAAAAATCTAATTATCATAACTCACCTTGAGGTTTTGCACTAGTGTCATCATGTGTTGACTCTGAATCTGAACTTAATGCTTCATCTGGGTTATCATGGACAATATGTCAATTATCTAGTTCTTCTATG